>JAODJU010000025.1:23425350-23436738 GCA_026776725.1 Gnathonemus echidnorhynchus | reverse complement strand
AGTTTAAAGTTTACCAGGGTCAGTGATGGATTTCATTCTAAAACCTCCATCCAAAAGAATGTTATAAGATCAATGCTTTAACTTTTAATCTTATTAGCAGTCGTTTGCGCAACTTCTGATTTATGTCTGCTGTGGCACCGAAGGCGAAAAGCTGAAAACCTTCCACCCGACGTAATAGCAAAAAAAAAAAAAAAAAAAAAGCATAACTTCTGTTTCTTTTCTGATAAGGGTCTTAAATACCAAACAGTTAGCTGCTTAATAACATTCACTGTAAAGCATGCAGCCTGCCCAGCAGATCCACAAAGTAGGTAAAGGGAGGGAAAGTTAATTTCTTGGCTGAATGATCCCATCGGTGGCTGCAGGGCACAGGAGAAAGTGTTTCACTAAAGTAGCAATTGATTCTTCTATCAATCTGCGGCACGCGCCTGCTCTTCCAAGGGATGTATTAAATATGAAAATCATATCCCGTTATCATCTGTTTCCAGCTTTCAGCCTGGTAAGCTTCCCTTAATGAATGCTACAGCCTAAGGGACACGCATACTGCCAGGGACGACTGCTATGCATAATAGAGTGATGGTACCATTTTACTCATTACAATATCTGCAGGCTGGGGGGGGGGGGGGTTGCACACAGTCACAAGTGACTGCTCTAGACGGAATGCTCCAAGTTATTATGAGATGTCTTAGACATTTCATCTAAAAGAGCTTTAACTGCTTTAAGTGAAGGAATAAGCCTCTATGGACTTGAACTACATCGTTTACACAGATGCACCAGTCAGGATTACACACCTGCATTATTACTGATATGCAACTAAATGCGTTCCCTTTTTCCCATCCCTCTGTGTGAATTATACTTTTGTTTATTGTCACATTACTGATAATAAGCAATGATCTCATAGGATATGTGTCCTCGATGCCAATTATCAAACTGATGTTACCATATTGTAAAATGCCTTATTTGCCAAATCTCTTGCAAAGGCTTTATATNNNTATATAATCAGTATATTTTTTTTCTTTAACGTAATACATTATTCAGTGCTTGGCAGTGTTATTTCCACGGTTCATAGAATGTCCTTAGTGTATTATTTTTGCAACTGTAAGGTTTATTTGGTTAAAGACTTGATTAAAAATACAGAAATCTAGAGCTCACATTATGGACCTTCTACTCAGAGGTTGCACATTGTCTGTGTTTTACTAATTCCTGGTGGTTCCAGGGTCCCCTACATGTGGTATATGACCTAAAAATGACAGCATATCTATTTTCAACCACCTTAAATGATGCAACGAATTCAGAATTATTAGTCTAATCACAGAAAGCTGAGTGTAATTATTTCATCCTACAGCATTTAAGTTTCCCACCGTCACATGACTACACCTTACAAATTTCAGCTTTGTCCGCTTTTCCATTTCTGCCTTTTCCCATCAGCTGCTCTATGTGATTCCGACATTTATCCTGCATATAACCATAGAATACTTACATATGACATCTGCATGCCACACAAAGTATTCCACTTACAAATGCGAACATCTTTAAGTATCTATTTTAGCCCTTTACCCTGTCTGTACATATAGATATTTTCAAAAATCATTCAAATTGCCATATATAGGCCTAAATATTACAAGCATAACAGTTACACATTGAGGGTAACTAATTTAGAATATTTATAAAACTCCTCTACAAGTGGCTTAAAAATTATTTTTTATATAGTATATAGTTTTTATATCTTATATATATTATTAAATAAATAACACATCTAAAAGACATGATTATATCCCCACAAGCCTGACAAAGATATTATGGACGGACATTACAATATATTGCAATCATCATTCTATCATTCGCCACAAATACCAATAACATATTAGAATCACTAAACAAAAGTATTAGAAGCGTTTACCATTCAGCAAACACACTGATAAAATAAAATCTTCAATGTGTTCAAACATGAGGCACAGCATTGTAATTCCCCAATGAGTGCACTCCGCTTTGGTTACTGACGGTTTTAATCAATTATCTGAGTCGCCAGACTGATTGTCTTAATCCGAACTCCAATTAAACAGTCTAATGACGCTGTTAAGGACAGTAGGATTAACTCCCCAAACACCCAGCCATTCCGAAGAGATAATACCTGGTTTTCTCAACCATAAATTAATGCACACATTTATTGACATGTAATTTTAACCTTTGTATGGTAAATTTCTGACAGTACATCTAAAAATATAGAATTATTATTAGTATATTATTATAATTATTTGCCTTACCAAAAAAAAAAACTACTTAACTGTCACCTCAAGCACAGATGCATAAAATAAAACAGAAGTGGGATGAAGACCTTGCATAAGCTAGAATTATTACTAATTTTCTGTTATAATATACACAGCTAAAGAAAATGTTAAAGGAGTGGATACAGTAGCAAAGAAGCAGGTGGAGGAAAAACACATCCAACAGATCAACTAAGAAAAACAAAGCAACTTCTTAGGGTGAGAAAATAAACTTCATCTCTAAAGCACTTCAGTGTCTCAATATTGGACAATTACTGCAGCAAGGAATAATCAAGCAGTTTTGTTAATTCGATGTTGTGCTTTCGAGCACCGTGCTTCAGCTTTAAAGCAGTGATCTAAGTCAGTTGAAAAGTATGATCAGCATGACAATTGGTTTGCTCTGTTTGTTCTCCCGGTTTGCTTGTGGCAATAAAGCTCACTGTTTACCATTGCTATGCCAGGCAAATTACTGGAAATTCCTCTAGTGCTTGCAAGGAAGATGCACGAGTCATTTTAGTTTAATTGCATTTAAAATAACAAGTTCAACTGTGTATCTTCTGCAAAGAAAAATATACTGTGTAACAACATTCAGATAAAAGCCCAATTATGCTTAGCCGATTAAACACTGTAATTGGATGAAAAATTAGAAAACATTCTTAGCTTTCAGAGGACCACTAAGAAACAATGACCATTAATACAAAGAAGCAGATCTACAATCTGAAGCTGAAAATGCCTCAGATTACAATTCCAAGTTTGAAGCACTGCACTACTCCAATTGAGAATTACATTCAGTGTTAATCTATGCACAAGACTAACAGTTCTCGAGTGCATAGGGAGCCATAGCTTTTGCTTATTCCTCTTCCAAACTCTTTAATTAATTGACTTAATTGGTCCTGATTCAAATCTGACCATGATTTTTGAAGATTCATTTGTACTGGTCAGAAAGCTTTAAAAATGCCTTTTTCTGCCCTTTGCATAATTTTACAGTGCAAATCATGATGGTTCATTATTTTATAAAGTAAATGACCTGGTAGTTCAGTGCCCTTGAGTAATTAAGTAATGATTGATTTCTGCTAAATTAAGCTGAATAGATAATTTTACTGTTGATTGAGATCCGTAAATCAAGGACTAAATCAAGGATGCATAGTTGTCTTTTGATTCACACAATCGTACCCATAATGTGACGATTTAGGGGAGTTGTGGCATTGACTTAGCAATCAAATAGAGGTACATAAGCAACCCAAAAAAAGAAAAAAATGTAAAATGGTTCTTCTCTTCTACAGATGTCTTTGAAAAAAATTGAAAGCTCTAAACAGTGGTTACTGAGAGCAGTATGACAACGCGTTATGGAGACTCTCTCAAGCAGGCTGCATGCTCCTGACAGTGGATGGGAAAACCATAACTGGGGTGGTACCTTTTCTTGGTGGAGATCGCTACGCCCTGGAGACAACGCCCCTCCACAAAGACACAAGTGCTCCACATCTTTCATGAGATCAAGGTTCCTTCTCTTGGCACGCTTCTCTCGTTCACACACGTTCTTCAGATAATGCTGCAGTTTGGCAATGCTCATCTGACAACTAAAAGTGTGGGGGGGGGGGGGATCAACGTACAATTATACATGTGTATTTTCTAAAATAAGTAAGATCACGTTCTGCTGTTTTGTTTCAATGGTAAACAGCTGCAGCGAGTTTTAAAGTACACCGCACAGACCAAAAAAAAAAAGATAATAGTTTTCCAAATATTTTGATAGTAGTCCTGCATTTCCTTTGTATCTATGAGGTACAAGTTCATTCATATTGACCTACAAAAACTACTGGGAAAAAAATCACAATCCCTTGGCCAACAACACTTCTGTGAAATGTTTATTTACACCTGGTATTGGGAACTGACAGAAACAAACTAATGGAAACCCACATGCATAATATTAAAACACACACAAAAAAACAAGGATTCAGAGTACTTGTACCAAGTGCCATCGTATCAGCATTTAATGACATGCAAACATCATTTCTAAAAGTTACTTCACTAATTGTTTCGAAAACAAAAGTTCCTGGCGGTCAAGTGTCATCCAAACAACGTATGGACACTTTGCTGCAGGGAAAGTGCAACTGAAAGCTGTAATACTGTTTCAATTACCCTTTTCTCCCCACCTCTGTCAGCGGTACACTAATGTTTGCAGTCTGGAGAAGCTGCCGCACAGAAATATCCCATAAATAAATGGCAAATAAAAAGTCAAACATCCGGAACCCAAAAGAGTTCAGTGCTATTCAATGTGCCTATTATAATAAACATCTGGCTTGATTAAACATTAGCAGGATAGCGCTTATAAACAAGACTTAAGACTCACTTTCGGTTACGGTAGTAGGCACAGAGGTCCCGCTCGAGTTCCAATCTCCTCTTCTCACTGTTAACGAAAACGCATGAGGTTGTCAGTCACCTTCCCCTCGCATCCTGGATTCCTCCGAGGATATGAAGGGAAATGTATGGATAGGTGCTGAACGGAGCCCAGCCGGCGCCTGCAGTCCCCATCCTTAGCTACTTAGCAACCCGACACGCCGGCGAGCTGGACGGGCTGGCTCAAGCCGGCTAACTCGGCTAGCGCGCTAGCACATGCCACGAAACGCCCGTCTTCTAACTGGATAAGTAAAGACCGCAAGGGCGGTGAACTTTTCCTGCCCATTTTATACTACAGTATATGCCATCGCAATTTCATTTAAGGACCATCCGGTCGAAACGAGCCGTAAGCCGTGCATTTATCAAATTCGAGCCCGGGGATTCAACATGGGCCTACTCAGCTCAATTTAGAAATAAATTATAATACATTGACATCAGAACAAAACACGCAATTGACGCGTACTTCTGGCGAAGATTCTCCAAAAGGATATCGGTCTTCTCGAAGTACCGGCTGTCGCAGGAGGCCATGGGCTGTGAGCGGCTCTGATCGGCGGCGCCCGACTCTGCAGACGCTACATCGGTTGTCATGAGGACCGTTTCCCAGAAAGCACCGCTAGTAAACAACGGCAGCACGCGGGAGGGGAGGACGCGCGCCCCCCTCCACGTATCCGTCCATCCATCCACGGCACACCGTCTGATTCTTTCCGTGCCTATGGATGCAGGGCTTTTACATGTTCAACAATACTGTTCAAAGTATATTTTATACGGACGTTGCAGCTTGTTAGGAATTGCTTTTTAAAATGCCAGCGATTATTTATTATCTAGTCAAACATGTCACACTGTCCACAATAAATCTGTTTTCTTTTTCTGCATCGTTTCATAAAATGTACTGATGAGCAGACTGATCCCTGCTTAGAGAAAATTATGTAGTATAGTATAATTAAAGTAGCTGATCTATTATATGGACTTCTGATATCGACGGGCTTGTTTTATTATCACATACTTGTTTAATGGTAGAAATTGTAATTAGCCTATTTTAAAATTTTTTACGGTGTTTATTATTAAATATAGCATACCAAAATTCATTGAATGGATCTAATATATGAATCAATAAAATATGAATCATCTTAAATATAGTATCAGTTTTTGTCTGTAAGGTTCTTAATACCATTACTTGGGAGTTTTACCCAGGTACACCTCAGCTAGTCATATTTGTAAATGAGATTTATCTAAATCACATTTGGTCAGGAAAATTGGGTTCAGGACAAATGGATGTATTAAAACATACGCGTAACTGGATTACTGAATAATACAGGCCTAGTTAGTGAGAGAACACGGATAATGAACAGCAAACAGCAGTAGATAAAGCATGCTCGATATTTACAAGGTCTTCACCTTTCTCCATGGCCCGCCCATCATACCATACATCCATTTTCTATTCTCGCTTGTCATTCTCTATAATACTAATAGCACTAGATTTCCGTCTATTTTGAAATGGGGGGGTCGTGTGATGACATTTATTCTACAATTAAAGTCAGTTATTCATCAAACCATATAAATAAACGCCTCTAATATCCATGTCCCTGTCGCTGTCACCGACAGGCTAATTGACGCTGGTTGCGCGACATTAGGCTTCCTGGGGCATGCAGCGTGTCCGAGCTTGGGGCCGCATCATTCCGCTCCCCAGCGAGGCAGACATACAGCTGCTGCCTGCAGCCACCAGCTGTACACTATTATGGAAATTAACATACTTAAAGGGCGGATGCCAGCCCGTACAGTCGGCAGATGTCTTTTGCCCTGATACTATACGCTCGCACGCGCGCGCATATATATATATATATATATTCGTGTGTGTGTGTGTGGCGATTGCAAACGGACCGTGAAAACAGCCTATGTTCTACTCCAGTTACGACCTGCCTTCCCTTTGAACGTCAGGGATTCATCGAAAACATGTGTTGCATTGTTGTGTAGTTCTGCTTTAACAGATTAGCTATGATAAACTTCAAGACTTAAAGCAAGATTTGCATTTTTAATCAGAGAAAACTTCCTATTATTCATCTATTTGTGAGCTATCGATATATGTAATGATATCCAGAGAAATATCTTGAGTGTTATTTACGTTGAATGTATCTAACTTTTGAATTCAAGCAACACGCAAATGTTTCCACGTGGATCAGAAACACGTGAAGTTGTAAAGCGAAACTGTATTTGCGGCAGGACTCTGCGCGCTTCCACCCCCCGGTTCTTGTAGGAATGGCGCATCAGCAAACGCGCACCCTTTTCGTGCCGGCGGACCTAAAGGGCTTCGCTTCGCAAACCTCGGGCTGCTTCTATTTTCCTCAAGACTGAACAAGATAACGGAACATGACAGGCCGTAAAAGACGCGTCGCTGTTTACTCGTCACAGAAACGTCTCTCGCTCCAGAGGGCGCGATAAGACCGGCCTGTCTCTTGTCCAGTGGTGATGCTGCTTTTTTTTCTCATTTTTTAGTAATTTTCATAAGCACCACAGCTCCCGTCGGGGTTGCTTTGCATTTCAAAAGTTCAGCCTTGTCGGCCCTAATGTCATGTTTTGACTACTCTAGTACTGCGATTTGTCTAGCTGCCAATCTGTCATGTTTCACAGCTGAGGTGCTTTAATTGTCAGCCCCTCCAAAGGCAGACCCTAATCAAGCAATTTCCCCTATCCCAGCCCCATCAAATTGCTCTTTAGCTGTTGAACTGTGGAGTTTTGCTCTCCTTTTCACATGCTAATAACACCCCATTCACTGTCCCTCCGTTAGGCTATTTGTTGTGGAATAAATCCCCTTCTGCATGTTTAATTGATATTGTTGCAGATCTTTTTGTTTGCACTGCAGAGTGCTGAAAGGCAATACTTTGGAGGTGATGAAGAGAGACAGGGAGAGACTCTGGGGATAATTTCACTTTGTGGGGATTTGAGAGGTTATGAGTTGAGTTGGTCTCAGTGCTTAAACCTCATAATACAGAAAGACTAGGATGGTCTGGACCTGAAACCCTTAGCTTAGTCTAAAACTCAGCCTTGTAAAATATAATTTAATATTTATGCTAAGACTTTACTTGAGGAGGCACAAATAACTTAGTTACTCAATTACTACTCAAGAACAAATCATGAACTATCACAGTTCCTGCATGAAATACATGAACCGTCACGAGTGATTAATGATGAACAAACATGGGATAATTATGTAACTAACACTTAGATACAACTTAATTAAGGCATTAAGAATGTAATACTACATAATTTGTGCCCCTCAAGTAAAGTGCTACCATATTTATGATATTTAATGCTTTTTACAGTTTTTTTTTGCAAGACTTATAGCAATGCTAATAAATATGGTAGTCTTGTTTTATAAAAAATGTGCATATAGCAAGTTTTATGTATAGTGGGTAACATTTTGGATACAATCATGAACACATGACAATCAATATCCATCCTTCGATCTCGCTGCCTCGTAATAGCCTTCCTGGTAGCTTAGTGGAGTACATGTTAGATTAATTGCTCGAATGGCATCCTGATTAATTGAACATCTAGCATCAGGGTATTAGTGGGGCATTAGAGAAATACCTGATTTCCACTTTTAAATTGCCTTTGGGGAGGAGATGCTCAAAAATAAAGGGCAGATAATCTGCAAATTATCATCCCACAGCTTGCCTACTCAACTGTGATAACAAAAAGCATGTTTATGGAGCCAGGAAGATATCATTTGTCAGAAGCAAGTTATATCTGCGAGCTCTGGGAGAGCTGGAATACATTATCCTGCTTTTGTCTTCATATATTCTTGCTATTTTTTGAACTTCGTTTAATGTTCATTACAGACAGTATTTTTGTTGGCTTTTCATCTAAAATTCCCCAGCAAGAGATGAACGCTGGATCTGCTAAACAGATAAAGGTGCAAGCAAATCATTTTCACAGATTTTTCAGTTTGTTTATTGCTGTTAATTAGCATGCAATTTGTCTAACTATCATCCCTATCCTGCATTCTCTTACTTTGCCACCCATGTTCACACAGACATTGTGTGTGTGTGTGTTTGTGTAGATCAGGTTTACATTACATTTTGGGGACTAACTGTCCCTCACAATGGTAATAAGAATCTCCTTTTTTGACGTTGTGGGGACCATTTTTTTAGGTCCCCGCAAAAATCAGTGACTGCAATCAAAAAACTAAAAATACCAAAAGTCTTGTGTTTTATTTGGTGTTTTATCTCTCTTTGAGAGAGAGAGAGAGAGAGAGAGCCAAAAATAACAGGGCAAATATTTCTGATGAAGAATAGCCAGGAAGATTGGGAAGACTTATGTCTCTCCCCCATCTGAGTTTAAGCAAGTAATCCATGGCTTAGCAAGCAGGGTGAGCCATTTTGGAATCAGGCTTGGTTCTTTGTGAGTGCTGAAATGTTTAAATTCAGGTCATAGGGGAATTCAGCCCTGCCATGTAAATGGAACAACAGACACTATAACTCTTTTCATCCTGAAAGTAATATCCAAACAGTTCCTCTCCAGTCTGGGGTGCTGGGGTGGGGCGGGTGGATAGAGCAATTAGTTAAGTGCTGTCAAGTGGATAAAAAGGCACAAAATCCAATTTTTGCAATTTCATGGCAAGTAAAGTTAATAAAGTAACGTGGAGTGGATGTTTAGAAGGGCGGCTCTCTGGATGATGTCCATCGTGAGCTAAGTCTTGTGAAGGAATCGGATCCAGCGGTATCTCAGAGGTGTTCGTCGCGTTTCCGCACCCGCGCTGCGGCAGATGCTAATTGTCGCTAATTTACGTCCTTGCCAGGCGATCGAAAGACGACTATGCCAAACGAGGACCCTTCTTACTGCGGCCGAGTGCACCTTGTTTGGTGCCTGAATGGGACAGGTTTAAATTTAATTTGAAAACAAAGGACCCCCGACGGGGGATCTTTTCATCGTAGCTAATTGTAAAGAATAATTTCTAATGTTCCACTGAAGCAGGCTCCGGTGGCTGTAAAGCAGTTTAATTGTGCTAAATTGATCTGAATTGAAAGCACTCTGGTAAAAACATGGGGTGACACAGGACGAAAGCCCACCTCCAAAGTCCACTCGGTAACACCCAAGTGCAAAAGCTCTTACTGAGCCATTAATAAGGAAAAGCAGAAAACAAACATTGAAATAAAGCCTTTCGATAATAAACATGTTTTGCCATCATTCTTTAATAATTAACATAATAGTTTTTTTTATGCATCTGTCTGCTCGCATTTGGCCACATGTAACTTCCACCATTGCGCTCTGCTAGCTGGGCTTCTCTGCGTTGTCATGATAATCTGGCCGTATAAAAAAGGCAGTGACCCCCTATATACGCGAAGCCGGCTTTCAGATGGCAGCCAACAGGAGTTTTCCCCGTCCTCACCATGCAAAACAGTACAGCTGTCCTCAGTTGTACTCAAGTACAGTCAAGACAAGTCAAGTGGATTTCACTGTCATACTGTCCAGAAGCAGGGTGGATCATAAAGACAGCAAGTGATGGGGGGGGGGGGGTTTATAGAAGTTACAGTGCAGGACACAGGACAGTGCGAGACAGTGGGGGCTGCACACTAGGGGTCTGTGCACATAGTGTGCCATGTGTATGTAAACAATAAGTAACACAGAAGCAGCGTAACCAGTGGAATTAAAATAGTGAATGATGAGGAATAGATAATTAATAATGAATAACAATAATGGATAGGTAAATAATAGCCATTTTAGAGGGTGACGATTCCAAGCACCCATCAGTGACAGGGACCCTAAAACCTTTACTTTGGGTTGGGGCCCAATAGTATGTGCTTTCATGGGACCCAAAATCTCTAGTGGCACCCCTGGTAAAAGTGAACAGTGCCAGACTCGGGGGAGGGGAGATGGGGGGAGGTGAGGGGGTATTAGGGGGTATTCAGTGTACTGACAGTGGCCAGTATTGAAGTAACTGAAGGTTTACTTTTGGATTAGTTTGAGCTAGACAGTAATTCATCCAGCATGTCTGTCATCATGTTTCACAGAAAGAACTGCCTCTTCAAAGTCTGGGTAGTGCAGTAAGTTAATATAAATGTTAGTAATTCTCCTCTTCACTGCAGTGATATCCATCCAGTGACGTGCTCTGTGTTAAAGATCCCGGGTGTCAATTAAAAAATAGTGTACTTTAAGTACCACTACATTAGCTACAGTTCTGCACAGGAAGAGAAGCTGTCCTTAGTGGGCTGGTACAAAAAAATGCTGCCACAAAACAAAATAAATGCATTACTTAAACAGGTCAATCCATATCGCTAAATAAGTTGCTATAACATTTTTAAAGGCATTATGAGTACTGTACATACTTGCCCCCAAGTCTAAATACCCGTTAGGCAGAATCAAAAGGGATGAATTCATAACCATTCATTCAAATATATATAAATTAGTCCTGGATAAAATTCTTGCATAGTTGAGATGGGCAGAGGAGATGCTGAAAGTGGATAAACATCTTTGATTCATTTGGATCTCAATCTCAGCCTCGTGTGATTGAAGCTTTTCTGGTGTGACGCTCACCAGCGATCCAAGGCTGCCGTTTCCTGACTTGTAAACGCCTTTCCCTCACGGAATGCGGTTTGGGAGTGATGGGGGAGCCTCCTCAGCATTACACTCCCCCGCTCGCTGATGGCGGCCTGTCGCACTGCCCCGCTCCCTGATGGCGGCCTGTCGCACTGCCCCGCTCCCTGACGGCGGCCTGTCGCACTGCCCCGCTCCCTGA
>JAODJU010000025.1:23404458-23415758 GCA_026776725.1 Gnathonemus echidnorhynchus | reverse complement strand
AACAAAGTAAATGTTCCCTATACATCTGTTCTACAATTACAGCAGAAGAAAGTTCTTCTCACACTAATTGCAGAATGGCAAGCAGGAAGACCCGAGCCAATTCAGATTTAATAAGTATACCGGAATATCCAATTATGTTTGCTTTTGAAAATTGATTCAGATGTCTTTAGTGCAATTTTCATATTAGCTCTTCCAAATAAACATCTATTAGGCTTGTGTGTCACGGCTGCCGTGTTGCCGCAATGTAGCCCAAGTTGAAATAAGTGTGTGGCAGTTAGTCAATAAAAGGGATCCTGAGACAGCGGCCAGATTAGAGTGCTTATCTCTTTTCATCAGCTCTGAATGCTGCCTGAATTGAAGGTCAATATCTCGCGGTTCTCCAAAGCCGAGCAGGTGTGTGGAGAGTATGGATTTTCTCCCGCGTCAAGCGGCCGCCTCTCTCATTGTGGAGTCAAACGGACCCATTTCAGAATCATCTAAACTGTGTCACAAAGAGAAAGAAAAGAATCATAAAGAACAGACAAAACAGCCTCACTTCATGCCGCGTCCCACTGGTGTCGCCGTCGTTTTCCTACCTCCTTCTGAGGGAGGTTTCTGTACGCGGATGAGCGAGGTGTCTGTGGAGAGGTATTCAGCCCTTAGGCCGTGCTTGTAAACAATGCAACAGACAAAGGACGATGCCGTCGGACTTAATTCCTGAAAACATTCAACCTATGTTTGAAAGGACGGCAATGGGACTTTATTAACTTGCTCCAAACAGCGGCAAATATAAAAGACCGGACAGGAATTTGTGTTTTCAATGGGATGGCTGTTTTGATATATTTCAAGGTCATTTTAGCATTGGCTATGTTTTCATCCAGGGACTTGCATTGTTAAACGCGCAGCCAGCCCGAAGCATATTTAAATATCACACACGCTGACATTTTTCTTGAGGACGCAGGACCGCCGAGTTGCAGCAGTGGCCGGCTAGCTGACGGTGACGACTCGATTCTCTCTTGGGTGGGGGGGGGGGGCAGCAGCCCCTCGACGGGCTGTTTGTGGAAGGGCTTAAAACCCTCTTCCCAACCCGACACTCAGAAAGAAGGTGGCTAAAACAACATTCCCCCCGGAGTGGACCCACACTCGAGGGCAGATGGCGGAGGGCTTGGACCAGGCAGTGGGTGCGTGTGACTCCTCCAATCAGAGCGCCCCGCCAGTCCCTCCGGCCCGACACAATGCAGTCTGCAGTCTGCAGCCAGAGGTTCCTCCATGAAATAGCTTTACATCTCCAGGAAGGTCATAGGCTCTGACTCGAAGTAGCAATATATCTACGGCGTGTATGAACGTGCATGTTCCAAACAAATACGTTTGTGTACGTATCTTCTTCGTATAAACTTCTGATGGGAAAAAATAAACACGTAAGGTTTGGTGGCAGTGTGCGGCTCCTTGGAGGGGTCCGCGGTGAAGTTGAAGGGCCGGGAGCGTGTCTTTCAAGCGGCGTTCCGGTTTGCCGACGGCGCCGCTTCTTATTCACGCAAGTAACCCCGTTCGCTTTCATCCACGCCGTTGTCTTTGGCTGGCACGGTGGGGGTGCCTCACAGGCCACAGATAGGTCCATTCAGCCAAGCACAATGGCCTGTTCACCGGCGTCTTTCTTGCTGTAATATTTCATCATTGCTCGCATTCTGAATGTCTTTGATTCGAACCTGGTGGCCTTGATCGACAAGGTTCTATGGACTCAATCAACTGTTTCTCCAAGTACGTTTTGACACGCTTTAGTGTTGGCCTTGGGAGGCTGTCCTTTTGAGAAATACACCCATTGCGACTTTAGTCTCAAGTCCACGTTTCTTCTTTTTCCACCACTTATTGTCTTTTTTTTGGAATCAGCATGGTTTTGAGCTGCATCAAAAAAAAAAAAAAAGGTTTGAGAGCTCCAGCTATCTTCGGTGCCGACTCTCTGGGACGTGTTCAATGATCGCAAATGCGTGCAGTGTCATTTATCCGTGTACCGCACACCTAAACCCATGCGAGAAGAAGCCCGGACGGAAACTTGAGTCAACCGCTGCGTTGCTGCAAGAGGATTAAACAGGATGGATACGGTGACAGGAGACGGCGGTATAATGTACTGTCATACCTTGGACTCCACCTGGCAGCTAATCCAAGAAGACAGAAGCTTCACTTCAGCTTAATCTGTGTCTGATTCACTGCAAAGTTACACTGATACGCGGATGAAAAAAAAGAAAAGAAAGAAACTTCGGGTCGTGTTTGTTTTCTCATCGTATCCCACAATGCACGTCACCGCTCCATGTTTTCAGAATCTGCAACATCTGTTTTAGTTCTTTATAACCTGCAGCATATGGCCCTTCTTCAGGGACAAAGCTGGCTCTGGTGACAGCACACTATCCCAGCCACAGAGCCCAAACATATATCTTTAGGTACCTGTCAGGGTTTATTATTGCCGCCCGCTCTCTGTTGGAATAGATAAAAGAAGTTAAGGTTTAATGAATCCCAGCCAGATTCGGAGGGGCCCGGATCCACAGCTTGTGTTGTGGAAACATAGTGCTTGGCAAACATCCACCCAGGGTAACGATCATTAATCCTAAACGACAACATGGACCCCGTGCTCCAGAAACCCTTCTCCTGCTCTGGGTGGACTAGGGCACAATGCGAAGCACTTATTCTAGAATTTAACGTGAACACAGACTGAGATGAAGGCTGCTACTATAATGGCAGAGGCTGAGGGGGGGGGAAAAAAAACGATCAATGAATACAACAGGTGACAAAATCCAGCATTTTATATCTGAGTCACATTCATAAATGGTATCATGATTTAACAGCCATATAAAAATATCTCTGATGACTGTCATTCATTCCTTTCTAGTTATCTTGAAGGAATATTTGTCCATCATATTGATGGAATATGTCTCTAATGTTATTTTTATTTATCTCAGTTTGATCTCAGGAATATACCAAGAATAGCCTGGGGATAGACAGTACCAGACCTTTCCTGGTGCCAAATTCGTGGAAATATTCTTAATTGGTAAACAGACGAGCAATATTAGCAGGTGAGGAAGCGTGGCGTCAGACAAAGGGCAGCCCCTAGAGGCGACAAAGACATGCTCTGATGAAGCGGGGGAGGGGGCTCGTTTTGCCTAGAGCTGTAAAAATTCCCACCTAGTTCCCTAAAAGAAATGAGGGCCACTTATCCACTGCCTGACATGTCATCAAGTAAGAGTGTGTGTGTGTGTGTGTGTGTGTGTGTGTGTGTGTTTGAACGAGTGGGTGAAATAGGTGGGACTTGGTGAAGATGGCCTGGTCCACTACGAACACCCACTGAAGGACCCTTCACAACCTGCTTTGCTCTTCTGTCTGATTCTGCTCAGTGACCAATTCGTTCGCACCGAAAACTGCAACAAACGTCGAATTTGTTCTGCGTAACTCAGGCTGTGCAAATTAATTAGCAGTGTGCTAAAACGGGACCGTATCTAATTTCATTATTTGGTTGAAATATACTTAAGAACGGGGGGAGGAAGATGTCCACCGCTCTGTGTTTGAGTCCGTGCTCCTGATTGGACCCCATGGTCCTAGAGAGACCATCTTCGGTCAAGGGACGCAGCGAGAGACGAATTCGCTCAACCAGCAGATGCCTTCCTGCTTTCAGGACTACTGATTTGCAGGCATTAGTAACTTAATTAGAATACTGAGCGCATATTTTCTCAATCCGCTAGCTCTCATCCTTTGGGTAAACTTGAAGCCCCCCCCCCCCTCCAATTTCCCTCCTCCCCAGCCATACCATAGCGACAAAAATGGCATGTGCCCAACTCTAGAACAGTTGGGCAGACCTCGTCCATAGCGCCTGCTTCACCTTATGGAGCCATGGAGTTAAAAAAGGTAAATAAAAACAATAATATAAGTGAGGAAGAGCTTTTCCTACTATGTTCTGCACACGGGCAAGTGCACACACACACACAGACAGGCACACACACAATTGTGGCGTTATTCGCGGGTGGCGGTGGCTAATCAGTAGCTCTGTGACAGGAGAGGAGGGAGTCTCACTGGGGGGGGACACGGGCACAGGACTGATAACAGATTGAGAGACTCTGATAAACTCTGCTCCAACGGCTCTGCCTGTCCCTGTTTTTTTTCCCAGCAGCACCTATTTAGTGGAGTCTTTCAGTGGTGGGGGATTAGCAACCTGGATGGGGGGGGGGGGGGGGGGTAAACACTGACAGCTTCCCAAAGCAAGCAAAGGGAGAGAGGGAGGCAGAGAGAGACAGAGAAGGAGCGAGACATGGGGCAGGGAGGGGAGAGGAGGACAAAGAGCCCATTCAAGGGATGCTATTCAGAAATGGCTAATCCTGAAAAAGTTCCTCCTAGTTTACCTCGCTTTTTCTCCCAGTGCTTTGTTTTGATTTGTAATTTCTGACCCTCCATAATTCGACGCCTGCTGACAGGGGGGCTGGGCTCCTCCGAGGTCTCCCCCACCCGGCCTCCAGTGGGGCTGCCTGTACACAAGGGTCGGTTCTGGTCTGGTCACTAACAGGAGGTCGTATTGACGCCTCACTCAAACTGTGGCAGAATGACGCGGAGCTCAGTATGGTGTCTGCGTCAGGACAACATTACGTGGGGCTATAAGCACCAGATGTCCTGTAGGTGACTCAGAGTCAGAGTATTAATGGGCTGATCCTAAATTTCAAAACTGATCATCCAGATGAGAGTCACAGTGGGACCCAGAGTTTCATCTCATGAACTACCTCACCCAGTATTAGAAATTATGGGGAAAATGATATCATTCATATTTTCCTCCTAAACACAATTTATACGTTATTTACATACTAGAAAATACATGGATCAAATGGTGCTTATAATACACTAAATGCACTAAAATCATCAAAAGGACATGTATGCAATATACGTGATGCTAGCTGCATCTAATCAAATCTTTCAGGAAAAATAAGGCGCTGAATGACTTGAGTTAGTGACAGCACGGTGCGGGAGCGCCCAGGCGCTCGCATATACTTGTGACGGGGAACGAAAGTGCGGCTCACATGCACAGAGCACGTGAACAGAGCACGTGAACAAACAGGGCGCGCTTCAGCCAATCCCGCGCGCCGTGCTCCTGGCCTGCTACTGTTCCCGAGTTTTCCTGCCGAATTAACCTGGGCACATCTGACGATTCCTTCAGCTCTGCGTGATAGTTCATCAATTAAAAAAACTAGCATACAAAACTTTCAACATCGCTCAGGATGAAACCGTATGAAGGAAGGCTGTATAGCCGTATATAGGCTTACAGAGTAAAAGTGCCTTTCACAGATAAATACAATAAATCACTATTCAATAATCTGTATTACTTACAGCTTAAACTGATTTCTGAGAGATTCAGTTGATCATAAATTGGCCGCTAAAGAGACTGAATGTGCGATATGCTGCAGGTGAGGCACGATAGAGAACTCCCACTGCACGCGGATAGTGATGGTTTCACTGGTAACCATAGTATGGTAATAATACTTCTAGTGCCCTAGTCCTAACCAGATTTCTTTATCATCACCCCTACAACACAACACTTGGCAGCTAAAATTCTGAACAGCTGCTAAATACTGATCCCCATAGAATAATTTACGGAATGATATCATTAAAAGAAAAAAAAAACTTTAAAAATCTGCTTGAAAGATTTTTGATAAAAGTTCCAGATATGACGTTTTTTTTTTGCTTGTGGTACATTGCCATTTATTATCCAAAAATTGATGAAGGTGGTGAATCATCAGTCAGTGACTGCCCTGAAGTTTGCCTGTTAAATAAAGATCCACGTGACCTGATGTACGTGGTATGATCGCATCTCATTGGCTATTGCCTGATGCTATTCAAATAATCTCTACAAAACACGGAAGGAAATCTATAAATATATACAGCTACTAGATTTATTTACTGACAAACAAGTACAAAACAATTTTCTGTTTATAATCCAGTAACTTTCTAGTCACAGAGCCAATATGTAATAATAAATATAAAAATAATAAATATAATAAGTAATTATTTATATATGTATAGGATACATTTCCAATTAACTTATTAGAATTGCATAGTCTAATTTTAAAACCGACGTTAACGTCGAATTTAGCCATATTACAGGTTTCTGAGAACAAGAACAAAAAATGTGACACGTAAGTAAGAATTTCGTTTTTGTGGAAGAACATACCGAACAATAAACGGTAATCAACCCCTTCAATTTCGCACAATTAGGGTGAGCCGGCGAGGGGGACGCGGCGCATGAACACCTCGTGAGCTGGCATCGACGGCATCGGCGGCCCCGGCCAGGCAAGTCCGCTGCAGCCAAGTGTTTAAATTCCTGAAGAGCTTCCAGAAGAAATTAGTATGTAATGACCACACTCCGCAAGAAGAAAGGCCCATTATGGCATGCACTGACTGTACTTGGCTTTCATTTGCAAACTAAATGGATGCAAGTGAAGGTGAGAGTTCACTAGCCATTCAAGTATTTAGCTTTAACAGGCTCCAACACTCTTGCTTTAATTCAAGCAGAAGCACAAGTATGAATAATCACACTGGATGAGACTCATCAAAAACGGAAGCGCTGCTTTGCATGTTTTTTTCCTCCCTGAAATGGCCAATGAAGCTTAATGACAAAATACAATTTATGTGGTGCCTTTTAATTCGTGTGCGCGACGTTCCACCTATTGCGTTTTAATATTTCGACTCTGATCTGTCCAGTGTCCTCAGCCGGCTCTCATTTATGGTCTTGGCAGTTTAGGGGCAAAACTTTAAGATCTATTTCTTTTTAAAAAATTATATAATGGTTACAGTTCAGAGGATTTGAAGTAAGTTCAAAAATGTAATACAGGCGTAATGTCAGACATCGCATATATCCTACTATTTTTTTAAAACCACCTTGACTTAAATTATCTGTGGCTGATTTGTCAGAAATTGCAACTCTGGAAAATCCTTTTTTTTTTTTGCTGGCACATAATAAGCAGAGAGTGAATGGTTTATTTAGATACATGAGGGTGCACAGCCAAGACTGCTAATACAAGGCCCCAAGGGTGTTCATTTCATGTAATGTATGCACGGGCTAATTTATTACACTGTGACTAATTTCCATTTCTTGTGCTTGGAGTTGCCTCACTAATTGTGAGGATTTTTTTCTTTAACATTTTTTTTTACTTTCATAATTATGTTTCTGTATTCATCGGAGGCGATGGTGCAAATGAGCCGGGGCGCGTCTTCCGACGCTTGCGGGCTCCTGCACCCAGGTGAGCTCAAATCCCAGACAAGGCAGCGGGACCCGGCTCCCCTAATCGCCGTTCCCCGAATCTTTGATCCGCTCGGCCCGGCGCCTGCACCACTCGGCGTTTCGCGGGAAGAGAGAAAAAAAAATCAAATATAACGGAGCTCAATTAGATCGGCTACTTTAATTAGGAAAAAAGTTAGCTGTTACATGAAAGCTGTCGCATCTGTGAGACATTCTGCTGGTTCGCTGCTCGGCTCCCGGGGGGTCTTCATCAAAAAGGCCGTCCCCCGCTGGGCAGGCCCGCTCCGGCACCTTCCCTTGCGCCGTATCTGTGTCTCATAATGTAAGGGGTGGTTGGGGGGGGGGGGGGCGAAACCAAAGGCAGACCTCGGGCCACACTTTTCTTGTCTCTCGTTAAACAGAAGCACACGGTGCAGAGGACAAAGGGATCTGAAGGAAAAAACAATGTCGCTTAACAAGACATCACTAGGTCATTAGTATCGATTTGATGTGGCATAATTTAGCTCCATATAATGGGCGCCCGGGCATGTCGAAAAATAAATGCGGTGTCCTCCTGCTATTAATTTATCTATCGATCTATTTGTTTGTTTGCTTATTACTTAGCCGTGTTTTCAGATAGAAACTTTATTTCCTTGGTACAGCTGTAAGCGACAAGACGTGAAGATCGCATTTTGCGCCCACTGTAAAGGGGGATCGTATTCGTAGTTTCAATCCGGGGATTCCCTGTAACCTAGTCGCTTTTTTTTAGATGCAACTTGTCAGCACAGTCGCTCTGACGTGGCAGAAACAAACGGATTAAAACGCACGTTTTCCGAAAAGCGCAGAATAGGTGTCGCCGTCATTTCACGCATCCTTGTTAGCAAGCGCGCTTTATGATTACCTTCTATAGTGTCTACGACCCGAAGTAATGAAAGGGCTATTATAGGATAGGAACTCATTTCCTCTGCTCCTCAGCCCTTATCGAGAGGTTCTGAATACTGCTATAGCACCATAATATATGATAAAATACCTCGACAGATACCGCCGACATGAATCATAAATAAAACAGCTTTTTAATTCTATTGTGCGCATTTCATATTTCTCCTCATAAACGGTACGATTGAGCCGTTTTCTCGCTGTCCGGCAGATTACTGATCTGCAGGCCCCATTGTAATATAACAGTCGTCGAAATGTTGTATGTGTTTATGTAGACAATAAAAAGGCTGATGTACATACACCTGGCGACAATGCATAACAACACATAACGAATAATCAAGTTCATTATTAATAATGCCGATCTATCTACTGGATAAACAGTAGGCTACAGTTGCCTACGCAGTATGAGACAAATCTGACATTCTCTTGCACAATTAGCACTGTTTTCTACCGATGATGCATAAATTAAAATCGACAGTATTGCACGTTGTTTCAGCATGCATTGGAGTTGACAGCTGTATGTTATTTTAATTATTTCGTATCACAGCATTTAAATTCCCAGTCTTCGCATGCACGCGCTGTATTCCCCCGATACTGTATGAAAAGTCACAGTGTCACCGATGATTCTTTCTCTGCACGCGCATGATTTGCATTATTTTGTGAGCTATTACCGCGCTCGCGGGTGTCTCCCCGTGCGCTTTATTGTCAGGGTAATAAATGTACACACATGCACACCGCAAGAAGCGGCACTGACATAACACGCGTCGCTGCTGGGACAAATAGGGAAGTGCGTGAAATTGATTTCCACATTTTATTTCACACCCTTTCATCAGCGGCAAGCCCCCGCGCCTAGAAAGCTCGTGATTTCAAAAGCACTTAACATACGCCAGCCCCCTTTGTTTAAGAAGCAAACTACTTCTGAAAAGACATCAATGCGAATAAAACCAAATATCAGCGCCGTCGAAACTCCAGCTGAAGCGCAACCAAATTACTCATAGTTAATACGTCTTCATTACATTATCCCCCCCCCCCTCCACACACCAAAGATGCTTGCGTTAATAATTTCGCAACATTAAAGTAGCAGCCACTGCTGTCGCTTTGAATATAAAACGGCAAAACAGATTATCGAGATTTCTGACATTCCCCGCTGTGAACAACCGAAAGATACTTAAAATATAATGATGTTCTTAAAGCGCTCTCATTAGCACAACTGCGTCTTTTGCAGCGAACGACGCCCGAAGAAGAACAGATTTTAAATGAGGGCGTAAAAGACGGCAGACAATCGCTTTCTGTAAAATATCGAACGGGGGACGGAGGCTGCGCAGCCTTCTGCTCAAAGAGCTCCTCTGTGTCCCACTTTAAGGCGCATCTGCCAAAGCGCGGCCAGCATCTCCCTCATTATTCACTTATAAATATGTGTATTTTATTAAAGCAGGGCGCTGTCAAACGTCTAATTTTATGCGTCCCCGTTAATGTGTCACTTTCCCAATACTGTGGAGCAATATTATAAATTAACTACAAGGACACCCAACTCTGACCCGATGCGGAGCAGTAATTAAAAGGCGTGATGTGTTTGTCTTTTAATGATTTATTACAGTATGTACTGGGCAGCAGAGATATGTGCTTGCTGGATTTAACTTAAAATACATTAGATAGCATAGATTGTCCAGGTTTATGATATATGTGTATACAGTATAACGTGCCAGTTGCTATTTTTGAGTCTTATATAGTGATTAGACGGAGTTTTATTTTCCACGGGTAGGCCTACGTATTGCTGTGTTTTCTGTATATAGCTTTATTGTTTTGGACAGTTGGAAATGGATGCTACTTGAGCTTGCTGGACTAGTAACATGTCACTTTGGTGGGAAAATCAACTGGCCTCTCTTTTCAAGCACTTGGCAATGTATCGTCTCAATAAACAAAGTCTAATTCGCCTCTTCTGTCTCAGGTGCCAGTAAATGCATGGCAGGCTCGTTCGTTTCTTTTGTTGTTTGACAGCCGTGTGTGACAGGGCTAGATGCTATTGTACTTTCTGCGAATTTGTTTTGGTCCCAGCAACAGAGCTTTATCATGTGCCCCTGTCACACAATCTTCATCCCTCTCCAGGTCAGACCATAATCCTCAGCCCAGCAGAAGTGGCAGAACATGAGTCCACATGGAAGATCTCTGTATTTTTTGGACCATAGTCCTGCAGCTCAGGTTATGGCCAGAACTAGGGAAAGAAAGGAAGCCATTCTAAAGCCAGTAGACACAGGAAGTGAGGTCACCCTCAACAATTGTGGGGCACAATTTTGTAGCCACAAAAAAAACTGTCCAACATAGGGGCATCACGTTCATCACTGTAGACATTAACTCAAAAACTGTTGAAAATGGTTCTTGTGCCTCGACTGAAGCTGGGGAGCTATGTTCAGCCCAGTAGATGTTTGAAAACGGTCGACTGAAGATGGGTTCTCCGGTGGCACCGTGCAGCGGGGGATTACTCCAAAGGCGTGGGGGGGTGCTTTTGTCCTGGCTGAGCGAATGACAGCACTGATCCCATCACACAGCTCAAGAGAAAGGAGTGTGTCCCTGTGCATAGGAAATCGATGGCGACACGCCCGATAAAAGTCCCACCACGTTGTCCGTCGCCCGTCAAGTACATTTTCGTTTAAATATATCCTTCACTCCAGGACCAGTAAAGACATTTGAAATGTGAAAAATGACCTCAGTGAAGACGTGAGGCTCCATGTAATTAATCCTCATGATGTTCCAAATTCCTCTGTTAATTTCTTAGTCGAATAAAGGAGTACATCTGTCTGTCTGTCTATATCTGTAGCGTCCTGCCCATCATATCCGCGTGACCCTCCTGTCTCCTCTCTAATGTTCCCCCGATGAGCCATGCCTGTTGCTTGGTACCCCTCTTTAGTCTTAAGTCTTTAAGTCCCTGTCTGTCTCGTTAGTCCCAGTCCAGCCAATACCTTCGCTCCTCCTGTCTGCCCCTGTCTTTCCCTGTACTAGCTGTCTTGTTTTGATCCCTCACAGTCTCGTTTGTTTCCCTGCTCCCGTTAAGTTCAGTAAACCCTTTTTGTTCATCTATCTATCTATCTATCTATCTATCTATCTATCTATCTATCTATCTATCTATCTATCTATCTATCTATCT
>JAODJU010000025.1:23351660-23378165 GCA_026776725.1 Gnathonemus echidnorhynchus | reverse complement strand
GGGGGGTGGCTTGGGTGGGGGGTACAGAGCCTGAGGTCTGAGTGTTGTTTCCCCTCAGCTTGTGCTAAGATGTCACTTTCAACATTTCAAGGGCTTCCACTTCAGAAGATGGAGCTTAGCTAGTGCAAAGAAGGGGTGGGGCAGGCTGGGTGGAGCAGTGTCTGGAAATCGGAGCTCAGGTCTAAACAAACAGAAACGTTAAATCTCATTATGCATCTCCCCTCACCAGCCCTCAATATCAGGGCTTCCAAAATGAAGATTGTCGGACAATTCCTTAACGCATTTTCTCTTGCAGAACTCTTGCAGTGTCACAGATCAAACTTAATTGTTTTGTGGTTGTTGAAAGTGTGTGTGTGTGCGTGTGTCTGTAGCCGAATTAAGAATATTTAAATTGTGCTTGATATGTATTCACAAACATTGCTGATTAGCAGGGATGTTAGCTGTTTAATGTACCAAGAGCTTTGCTCTCCCCTGAAATTGCTGAGATACTCATCCTTTGATTACACTTTTTAAACATTTTTTAAACAGATAACTGCACACAAATACACTGAAAAGCTATTTTGTGACCAGAGACATTAAAATGGTCCACAGACCATTGTTGTTAATCTTGAGAAACTGTTTGACCAACATCAGACAAATCAAATAAACGAGCAATGAACATCACACAACTTCATGTAGACTTATAAGTTATGAAGGACTTCCATCTCATCAAAGTTAGTTTTCACGTCTTTAGCCGTTTTTTTCGTAGTAGTAAAATAAATCTGTCAAGTTCATTGTAATAGTGGCCTTATAGCAAATGATAACATGCAGTAACCTTTGGCAAGTGTGAATCTCGCGGCAGACTATCATAACGTCAGGATCTCGTGCACTTGTTGTGCGACCCGGTAGTAAATGCGAAAAGAAGAGGATCTGTTCTCATTGAATCTGTTAATAGTAGGAATGTCATTCTGTACCGACAAGCGTCCTTCAGCCTAATTTTATGTTCTGTTCAGTGTGCTTTTTTACCCACATCTTATTCATCCTTGCGGTGAAAACGATGTGACTCCGACTGTTAATATTTTCCAGCAGTAAAAAAAAAAGCAAAATGGAAAAAATACATCATCCGCCTGTAAAAAAAAGCACTATGCTCGTCTCCGTGTCTCGGTTAAGAGGGCGGCTTTTGTTTTCCGTTCACAGATAATGAGGGCCGAGCGAAGTAAATAAATACACAGAGAATAAAATGAAAACACAAGTATGCCTGTACGCGGTGGCCTCTCTGCATGGAGTGTCAGCTCAAAGGCGCGTCGATTGCCGCGTTTTACTGACCGCAGGTAAAT
This sequence comes from Gnathonemus echidnorhynchus, assembly GCA_026776725.1. Taxonomy (NCBI): domain Eukaryota; kingdom Metazoa; phylum Chordata; class Actinopteri; order Osteoglossiformes; family Mormyridae; genus Gnathonemus; species Gnathonemus echidnorhynchus. The sequence continues at coordinate 23,376,849 of JAODJU010000025.1, read as the reverse complement.
TCACAGCGCTGATCTGTGTCATAATATTAACCTGGCCCGGGGACACATCCACTCGGTATCACAGATCGGTATCTGTGTACAAAAACACGCTGAGTGTTAGGCGTTTAAGCACGCAATAATTAATTCCCTCTGAAGTACTTTGATGTAATTTGCTCAGATCACTAAACCTCAAATTCCTCTCATATGTACAAATAAACACACTCGTAACAAAGAGATAAAGAAAACAATAAGCAATAAAAAAAAAACGTGTTGTGAAAGCTTGCCGAGCGGAGTAGCTGAAGAATGCTTTTTGTGGCCATCAAGGTTAATTATCTACACAATGGTGAAGCTAAATGCTGTTCATCTCATGCTTCTGTTTTTGTTGTCTCTAGAACATAAAAACGATCGCTCGTTTGATTCAAGCGGCCGATTACAAAATTAATATTTGACCGCTACTTAAATGAAACAATTCTGAGGTGAAGGGCTTCAGACAAAAAAAAAGCAACTATTTAGCAGCAAAACAAATATGACCGACGCAAACTGTGTGGTGAGGGCAAGAATTTCTTTGTACCTATTGGGAGCAGGCATTGGACGGAGTTTATCTGAAGACCGTTGTGAACCGTTGTTGTGCATGAAGGACAATGAGCTCAGTCCATATCTCTTCAACGCCACTGTTTAACCTGGGTCCAGAGGACAGGGAGGGAGCACAGAGCCATGTATAGGGTAATGAGGTGAACCAGACAGGTGTAAGAGAAAGAGTCACACCCCTTGCTCAGGCAGTACTTTGATATCCACGGCATGTTTATTCAGCTGGTCCGGAGCAGGCACTGCGGCTCCCCAGGGCATGTTATATTCAGGACATCTGCTTGTTTTACCTACCTTTATCATCCTCTCACCTCTCCCCGAAGCCCACCAGGGCAACACGATCCAGCTGGAGCAGAGGGTGAGGTGAACCAGGGTAATCAGAGCGATCCTGACGACTGCTGCTCTCCAGGTGAGTGTATCTCTCTATTCGAGGGCTAAATCAACCGTAAATGATGGAGTGTTTGTCTTCCAGAGCCCCCGCTCTTCGCCCCCTCCCATCCGCCCCAGCTCCTCAGAGTAGACTTGCCGACGCAAAGAGTTCATTTAACGCCGGCGGTTGTCAACAAAGGCTTGGAGACGGCTGATGGAAAAGAGGTTAGCTCTTCCAGAAAATGGCCCTCATGCTCTGATTGTCTTTTGGCCTCAATTGGCACCCGAGAAAAAAACCAGGGGGCGGAGAGGTGTAACATGGGAGCCAATGTACCTAACACCAATTAGTCAGGGGCCCTGTTTACACACACGCACTGAGAGTCACCTGTGACGCTCACTTAGCTACCTGTGTTCCCCCCCCCCCCCTTTCCTGCCACCCCCTTGCTCACTCTCCTTCTTTATGCCGGGTGATTAATTTGACAGAGCTGAGATAGTTCAACCCTTTATTCGGTTAAACTTAAACAAAAAGACAAGGCTCTCAAAAGATTACAGCAGCGCATTAGTGACGGAATGAACCATGAAATTGCTTTTCCCCACCTGCGGTTGGGTTTTCCAACTCTGCGGTGGACGCAGCCAGCCACTCGCGACGGGGGGAAGAGACATTAGTGTTACATCGTTGGCGGATAACAAAACAGCCTGGTGGGGTTGGGCCAGGCAGGCGGGGCTTATTTCGCACGGGGTCAGCTGACTGACTCGCCCCGGCGATGGCGTGACTGCACCCGGTCTTTGAACTGTTGCTAAGCGTGGTTTACGGATAATGGATGTGAGGCTGTATCCAGGTAGGGTACACCAGTGTCGGACGTAAAGCACCGACCAGTCCGATTATGACCCAGTCATGAGGTTGTTCTCTTAGAGCATCGTGAAATATGCGGACATTTTTAAGTTACATTTTTCAAGTTACATTTAAATCAAGCCATATTTTCAGGCTACATTCTATACATGCATAAAGGTAAAATTCCAAGTTCCTTTTCACCTTTTAAAATTTAATAGCATGAGGACTGCGATGCGTTTGATGCAAATCCAAGGGTGAGAAGCCGTTGAAATTCTAGGCTCTTTATATGGGCACGGGCAAAATTCCATGGATTCTTCCAGTTTCTTGCTCCTCTCGAAGGTGTCGCACGGCACCAAGGTCCCCTTTGAAAACAAACATAATGGTGTATCCCCCCCCTTACTTTTCTTTACACACTGTCACCTGCTTTGGATGCCCCAAGATAGGAGTGTGAAAAAAAAATAGTCGCGGATGCCTGCTGTGGATGTGAGGGCAAAAACGCCAGCCGACTCCAGAAGAGGGGACACAGAAAGGGCGCCCACTCGGCAGACAACCTTCACCCCCCCCCCCTTTGTGTCCGGAATGATCCCGCCATACTAGGGAAAGGAGCTCATGTATTACAAGGTCATCCAGCTCACAGAGGGGGTGGGGGCTGTGGGGTTGGGGAGCGCGCCAAAGATCCTCTTTATAGTCGCGTAAAATCAATAGCAATTACCACGGTAACAAGACGAACCTGAGGAGGACTGACCGTGCTGCAACTGACCCTGGCACCATCCCTGCTTCCGAGACAGCGGGCGTGAAGAAGGTCCTACTGGCCGCAGTGCCTCTGTTTTGGCAAAGCCAGCCAATTAATTAAAGCACAGCGGAGACCCCGACTCTCACGCCAGCGTTAGCGGTGCAGCGAGCCCAGCGTTTGCCTTCTCCGACGTAAAATACGTTGTTGCCATCCTCTAAGTGTTTTTTTACATTGTTGTAATCATTATAGCGTGATTATTCCAAATGATTTACCCCTCGATTGGGTGAAAAGGATCTTTATTAACTCTATTTATTAAAAGAAAAAAACAATTAAAAAAAAACAGTGTTGTGGAGGGTTTATCTTGCGGGGATTCGGAGAGGCTTCCTGTCTGCGATTTGCCGTTTTTTTTTTTCTGTCTTGCCTTTTATTTGATTGACACTGGCTTCTCAGCAGAGGGGTAGGGGATGGACGTTTAAATGCGTCGCCCCGTTCAGCAGGCAGAAGCAGGCGTCCCGATTCCCAGCAGGAAGTTAATAGACCCTGCCAGAATTGACCCCCCCGTGGTTCAGGGGCCACAGAGTCAGGACCCTGTGTACTTCACGCACATTAAGGATCGCATGGCGCAATTTCACACTGCTGGGTCAGGATGTGGGGGGGGGCGCTGGGGAGTACAAAGCAGGGCCTGCCATTGAGCGACGTGGCCTGTATGGGGAATGAAGGGTCACGGTCAATTTCTATGGCCTGGCTTGTTAATTTTCCCCTGGTTCAGTGTTAAGAGCTAGCTGGGGTTTGTATACAAACAAACCGCACTCTCACTATATATAAATACATAAACATTATTGCCGCACTGAATTTTCCAGTGCAGCACTTCAGGGTTCAAGGAATTTCACTGTCATTTTCCTGCGGTACTTCAGAGTAATTTTTTTTCTCCGTTTTTTTGTGCGACTGTCTTCGTATGGCTCGCAGTATGGCAGGCTGAATTGTGTGTTATTACCCAGCTGGAGACAATATCATTACCACATATTTTCCGTCGAGGGTCTGCAAGGAACGTTGCCGTCTGAGGCCCCGGCGGTCTGACAGCCTCACGCCGTGCCTGCGAATTACCCACCTCCTCCGGCAGGAAGCTGGCGGCCCTGATACCGAGGCCAGCGTGGAGGACGAGCAGAATCGGCGCCGCAGATTCCTGCCGGTACATGGCCGGGTCAGTCATCATGCCTGCTGGGCTGCTCTCGCTGTCCAGGGGCACCGCTTCCTACGTCTGGCGTCCCGCTCCACGTTTAGAGAGTTCTTATTCACAGCCATTTTACTTTAGTCCATAATAACGTTTTAATGTTTAAAGTTATGTTAGCGCTGGTATAATTTTAGATCTAGTTTCGTACTTCACTCCATCTGTCCATCCATCCATTCATCCATCCATCCCCCCATCGTGACCCGGCAGTGTGAAATTGCGCCACGCGATCCTTAATGTGCGTGAAGTACCTTAACAATATAAAATGAAAATAATGCAAATTTCGTGACTTTGAAGTGTTGAAATTGTTTATACCAGGAAAGCCATTTCCTGCAGAGGTGCCAGTACTTCAGAAATGGACTTACTGATGTCTTGACATATTTACTTATGCTTGCATTATGGGTTCTGAGGACGTTTTTGACCATCCCTAAATAACCAATCAGAGTAAAAATCCAGTTCAGCCTCCACCAGCCTTTCAGTACCTTTAGTCCCAGTTTTCTGTGTTCAGTCTAATCCCTTCAGTAGACTAAAGTCGAGGCATAACGTTCCGACATCCAGACCAAGAGTACGCTCGCTTTAAAATGCTGCTTCCCAATGAGCAACAATTTGTTCTTAATTAGAACAAACATCATCCCACCGTGAAAAAAAATAACATCTGCATATAGCTTCTTTTTTAGCTCGTGTGAAGTAAACTATTCATGCGAATGAGCTGCACACGTCGATGAGGAAGCGTCCCGCCCTTAGCGTCAGGCAGGACGGAGGCCCAGCCGCACGCTAAGAATTACACCTGCATCTCAGATCATTCTCACGAAAACAACGCATCGCTGAGGGCATCCAGACGTGAATCGGGAGGCTAGGCGGCTACACAAAACTCGCCCAGATGTACAATTTAAAAATCCAAGGCAAATAAAACACAGAAACTACAGAGGCACCGTTCGTGATGCAAAGAGCTTCAGTTATTATCACGCTGCTCAAAAATGACGTTTAAGACAGAAGGAGATTCTCACCAAGTTCAGGATGAGCACCTTTCTCAACGGTAACAGGGGCCCACCGGGAATTCCTGTCCCCCCCCCCCCCCCCCCCCCATCATCATGTGTGATTGCATGGCAGCTTCTCCAGGGTTGATGTACTCCTATTCACCAGTGGCCAAAATTCAGCAAACACTTCCAGTCTTTAGAGATCGCAGAACTTTATTCAGCTATTGCTCCAGTTACTTATTTAATCGTCCAATATATGATATTTGTAACATTCATTGATTGTTTATAAACATTACCACCAATATTCCTGTAGTAACTTTTTAAAGCGTAATGCCAAAAATGCTAGGTGTTCCCACGATTTTGGCCGCTAGTGAGTACGCTACATCTTACCAAAAAGAGGCAATTTAATCATTCAGAAATTCACGCTGCTATATATTTTGGCGCGGGTGCCAATCATCTCCAGGGCCCATCGGCGCACAGCGCCGCCTCGCACCCCCACGATACTTTCGCTGTTGCGCAGATAGCGATCCAATTAAAACAGGATTTGAGACAGATAATAACAAATTAGCGTTTTCTTTTCAAGGCGATACGATGACGGGAAACACTCTAAATTGATTCCCATTACCTCCTCGCTCAATTTTTTTTTTTGAATTTATGATGAAGTGATAAGACATTAAAAGTGGGTATCTTATCGTGACATACTAAGAAATTATTATACGACGACGTGTTTTATCGACGCCGCGCTGCCTTTCACAAGGTCACTCGTGCCGTTATCGTTTCGCTCCCTCTTCGTATCACCTTCCTCCGTGAGGTCGGCACTCCTGCAACCAGCTACTAAGGGGTGGGGGTGGGGGGGTCTGAAAGCTAAACACGCGTCATTAGGCCTTTTTGAAAAAATGAAGCCCCGCCCATCAGGGTGTAGAAAACAAACAGAGCCGGAGTCATGGTGGCGGGGGCCCGTTTGACTTTCCGTTTCGCGTCCGAGGTCGAAGCCCCGCAGCGGATGTCGTCTGTCTGTCTTCCCAGACTCGTTTGTTTCCCAGCGTTGCTCAACGCCGTTTCCCCCCCACTGCTCATTTGAACAGATAAAAAAAAAAAAATGGAATGAGATTTTGGGAAATGATTCTAAGCCGTTTCCCACTAAAGACAGATATAATGACTACAGGCATTCGGGTGGATTATGACGTCAGTGGCGCTGGGAAAAAGAAAGGCCAGCATGGTAAATATATTTGAGAAATATCCAGCACTTACCTCGATAACATTATCTTTTGATCAGTAAATAATTTAATAGGAATTGTTTTTGCAAAAATGCCTTTAAATCCGAGGGGAATAATATTCTGAAGAACATGGAGCTGTTTATCAACCCGACGGCAGAAGCCTCCTTTTTCCATCTCTCTAGGTAATTGTATAATGCAGCCTCAACAGCACTGAGAAAAGTTGACATACTCAGACCCATGAAAGATTAAAAATCATTTGCTGGGGGGTAAAGCTACCATGTATGTTCTTGGTCTGGGGGAAAAAAAAGCAGTAAGTGCAGTGTTGAGCAGTCTAATCTGGACTTTTTGAGATAAGATGGAGCGGGAGATCAATATGTGCCCAGTCGTGGCTGCTTCCGGGGCCCCCGCTTTTCAGTGAGTATCGTGGTGAAGCAGGCACTTGCCTGTCCCGGCGGCCCGGTCGCCATCCTCTCCGCCTTCTGCCGACGTGCTAAACGGCTATTTAGCACACGTGCGGGAGACAAGAGCCAGGGGCCAGTGGTGGGGGGCGAGCGTTGGCATGTTATTGACACGGACGATAAAACCTCACATAAATTTACCGCTTTTTTTTTTATTATTATTGGATACGGCGTCACCCCGCGCCCGTGGAAGAGCGACAGCGGGGCAGAACCGTAATCGACATTCTGCGGTTTCATGAAGCGGGTAGTGTGATAGATTAAAATGCATCAGGAGTGGGAGAACGCTGTGCCGGAAGGCACCGGAACCACCGTAGACTTTCCTTGGGCTTTCAGTGACATCGAAACAACTCTGCAGTACTCTGATTGGAGGGTGATGCTATAATAATATTAATACTAATAATACTATTAATACTAATGTTAGCAATAATAATATTATTATTACTAATACTACAGATTCCGTTAATAATAATAGCAACAGTAATAATCAGCATGTTTGACGAACAAAAAATGAAATATGGATTTACAATAATATCGGCCATTGAGAATAGCAGTAATCTGTCGCCATGTTTAGCTAGCTGTCTGGTTGTATCTTTTGCAATCCCTAAACCGCAAGTCCTGTTTACGTCCCTTTCATCCCGACTTTTGCTGACTTTTCCAAATGAACTGCGGTCCATATCTCCCATGTATCCATGCCTGCATGTCTGAAGCTCCGGAATGAAGTGCGACCGACTTTGACGCCGATCGCCGATGCGGCATTATGTTTTAAGGAGATAATCTCCCAGGTATCTTCACCCCCAATAGAGGGGCCACAACAACCCCCCGCCCCCCCCCCAAAAAAAACCTATTTCGACAGCTGCTTCTGGCTGAGAGCCCACGGCCTATCACTTCATATTCCATATATTGCGTATTCGGTCTAAAAAGAAAAACAGGTCATTGTTCTGATTTGTTTTTGTGGGGCGTGGGGGTTGGGGGGGTGAGGAGGGTCTGCGATTCTGGCGACCGAAAAGCCCCTCGCCAAGTTGCCTGTGAGGAACGGCCTTTAACGACGGCCCAAGAAAAAAGAGCAGCAAATAGACAGACATTTGTGTCGTTTATATACAGCAGGCAGTGAGGGAGAGAAGAGGCGGGGGTGTGGGGGGGGGGACGTGACTGCAGACCCCGCTGAGATCTACCAATCACACCATTCAGAGTCAGCTGCCACACAGCTCACATTGTCAGCGCCCCGTTTAAAGAAAACCACGCACAGCTTCAAAGATCTTTTCAAAGCCCTAATCCTAATGGGTCGTGGTTTGTTATGTCACATCAAACAGGGAAGTGTAGGTAAAGGGGAATAATGTCGCAGAACTGGTACGGATTCTTAAGGGGAAGATTGGCAGAGGATTTGTGGTGGCGGGCAGGACAAAAACACCCTGAAATATCAGCCGGCAAAATGCCTGCTGTAATAGATATGAAATGGCCCTTCTCCACACCTTGAAAAGCTGACATTTCTTGAAAGTTTGTCACGAGGAGTTCCTTTATTCGCCCTCGCCTATCAATTTTTGTACCGCCGCCTTGCCCAGAGTGGAAATTCGCAAACGTCATTCTCAGAGGTTTAACCGCGGTGGGGATTGAGAGTGGAAAAATTTGGGATTTCAGGAAAAACCGCGGGACTGGGCACTTTTAATTGTAGACAACACCCTTTGCAGGAGCAGTGTCCGGAAATGCTGAGGCGGAAATAAAAAAATGTGCCAACACTGCCACGTCAAATATATACTGTTGATGATAAACCTTAAGCCAAACTTTGGCTGGGAGGCAAAATGAGATCTTTCAGCCTCTTCATGGAGTTTAAATCTAAAGACTTGGCTGAAGTACTGAACGTTGTTAATGCTTTAAGTGAGAAGTTGAACACGGTAAGTTCTAGAAATATGCAAAACATATTCTGTGATGCAAAAAAGTAGCTCTTAAGATTGGGCCAGTGTGGTATTAACTGTAGCGACTTTCCCCACCTTTGCTGGATGTGCACCGTCTGTCTGTCTGCCAGCAGAGCTGGAACATTCATTAGTAATACTCTACATTTCTGCAAATGCACCATCCTGGGTGCTTGGCACATAACCTTAAATGTAATTGATTTTTTTGTGCAGAATTAGCTACGCTTTGGGCTCCAGCAGAAGCCCACAAAGAGTCTCCTGAACTTAAACCAGCAGAGTGGCGCTTTCTGTGACCTCAGGATGGGCTGTAATTGCATGAAACACCATATTTACATCCAGCTCCAAACCACAGATATAGGTCTAAAATAATTTAAGCAAAAGTCAAATGTGGCCGTTATTAATTTTGTATTTAATTAGTTCTCAAAGAGATCTTTTGCTCCCTTTTTAATGACATTCTCACAATCTGCATTAGCCAAAAAAAACCTATAACACCCAGATGTATAAACACTTGCGAGCGGCTATTACATTGGTCACATGACGTGCTACAGAGCCCCTCTGTTCCTGTTCCTGTTCCTGTCCACACTCAGCAATCGTGCAGGTGAACGGCCTCAGCTATGGGCCCCACCTTGTCAGAAATGCTAATTAAATGATCAAGTTTCTGAAAAGGATGAGTGCATTAAATACTACAGTACCTATTGTGGGGTTTTTTTTTTGGGGGGGGGGGGGGGGGGGTGCTGCTAATTCCTAACAGTAGGGAATGCTGTTTGACAGCATGTCTGTTGGGACCCCATCACTGCCACGGGCATGGTGGTGTCGCTCGGCGTGCTTATTGAACCCCCCCCCCTGCCCTGGACATTTCCCTGGTGCCCCTGTGTCTCCCATTTCACCCCATACGATCGAGAGAGACACCGAGTTGCCCCCCCCCCCCTCCATGTACCCACACAGAGCACGAGTGTCGTGTTAATTAGCCACCCATGGGAAACTGACTATCGATTTCCTGTCGGGACGCCGGACCTGAGAATGTCGCTACTGTTTATCTCTGTGAGGCGAGCATTGGAAACCATTAATAACAGGCAAGGAAAAACAGGCCAGTTACACACACTGAGGAGAGAATAACAGTTAAAAAACAAGCCAAACTAATGACTGATGTGAGTCCCAGTCGTCTAAGGGGGACAGAAATCACGGGGCCGTGGGGAGAGAACAGGGCTACGTTAATGATGTCTAATCCATTCCTGTATGTGTGCGGACACAAGGGGAGAAACGCCACCAGAATGGGAAAGTCAACAGCGATAGACGGCACTAAATTAGCGGCGACTGATAGAAGGTGGGTCTTTCTCGCAAAGTTGAGGAGGAGCACGGAGCAGACAGTGGGCCTGTACGGACCCCCACCGGTCCTTGTTATTTCACACCCCCGTGGCTTTCGTCTCGGGGGGAAGTTAGAACATGGTAATTCTGTGGTGAGGCGTGCGGGGCCGTTGGGGGGGGGGGACTCAGCAGAGCCTTCGATAATGATCCCCCACCTTGGCATCCACAATGGTAGTGTCTCATTTGTTAGGGGAACTAGCCTTGTTTTTCAATGGTTGTTTTATCTGCAAGCGGTTCTACTGAAGATTAGCTAAATTATCATCTGTCTGTAGTGAACTGTGATAACGTACCACAACCCTGGCATCTATATTTCACTGACAATCCGCAAATCATGATTGTAAATTAAGTGAATGTTGAATTTTATACCTTAAGCTTTAACAAACAAGGTAAATGTTTTCACTGCAGGCAATCGCAAACATTGTATTGATTTATGCAGAGAGGTGATTCCTGGCCATTATTTCTGGTGCATCCTCTGCTGTGTTACCCAGTTGCCCCTCACCTGCCCTCCTCCCCCAGGCCAATAGACATTCAGGAGTAGGTGGGGGCCAGCTGGACCCCCCAGGCCCCAGCCGACTGCCAGGGCGCCTTGCACCGCCAGAGAAGAATGCTCCAAGCTGGCTGCTCCTGGGGGGTACGGTGAGTGAGCTTCCCTGCCAGAGTGAAGAAACACTGGGGTGGGAGGTGGGTTCATATTGAGAAGGAACTTCTCCAACTTGGTGGAGTGTTTGGGGGGGGGGGGGTGTACACACTCTCCCACTTACAAGCTGGGACATCCACGTACATCTACGATTCCTTCATTATCTTTGCACTTTGCATGACATTCTACACAAGTGTCTTAAAATGACAGCATCAGAAGCCAGCTTGTTGGCTATGATCACATTTGCCAGGCTGCCCCTCAGGAAAGCACTGCCCCCCCCCCCCCCCAATCCATCTATGAATGCACCAAAAAACAGTGACCCCCCCTCGTGACCCAATAAACCGGCAGACTTTGGCTTTTAAGGAGGAACACTGTACCAGACATAACGAGCACTGCACATCCAGCTGTTGGTCTGTCAGTCCTGAGAAGCACTTTTAAGTATCTTTCTATGTATTACAATCAATCTGTTGAATAAATGTCCATCTGAAATGCAAGGTCAGACATTGGCGAATGCACATTTGAGAATCTTCCTTTGGCGTCCAATACTAATGAATTTGTGCTCTCTGAATACATTCTTTATTTAAGGATTTAAATGATGTGGAAACCATTTCGTGGTGGAGTTTAAAAGATGCAAGATCCAGACGTTCAGGAGGTAATTTTCAATCTAAATGAGCTTAATCAAAGCAAAGGAATTTCAATTAAGCATCTCCCTGCTCACAGCTAAAGTGTCAGTCGACAAGTTAAATTGGAATCAGATTATGAAGTGAAGAACACTACCGAACTATATACAGCATTACCATGTAACGTGAGTTTAAGATACAGACCACTGCTATTCATACAGCTACGAATAGCTTCCTACTTCTCACATTAATGGGTTTACGCTCATTAATTCCACTGCAGATTATCTGCTAAGATATGCCGTGTTTTTGATGCGCAGTTTCAATGAAGTACTCTGCTTCTCCTGGAGTCAATCTGTATAAGGCTTGTGTTTTAGTTTTTTTTAATTGCTCACGGTACACTGTCTTAACACGGCTGATTCGCGTCAACATGTTATTTTCAAAATTAGAAAACAAAATCCATCGGGAATTTTACTTTGTGTTCTACTGGCCATGACATTTCTCCTGAAATACGTTTAGTATAAATTGGATGAGAATTAAATATGGAACATTTTAAGTACAGTTACTCGAACCATCTATAACCTATTTTATAGTTTTAAAAGACTTCTTGCTATAGATACAAATAATGCAAAATAATAAATACACAATGAAATAGTCTTACATACTCGATTCCAAGTCTTTGCGCGTGTATAGCCTACACTGCCTGTAAGATTAGCTTCAACGGTGGATTTAACATCACCATCCATTCAGAGGGACACAGAAACCGAGCTCAAATACGAGTATTTCTCACCATATTTGCTGTGATTTATTGTGGCGGTTAACGCGTTATACTTCTACGTCGCACATAACGGCATTACTTCTAGATAAAGTGAAGGCAGCCCTCGTCCTTGGTTATGAATATGGGCAGACGCGTTAATTCCTGACAGCCATGTTCGCAATGTGTAGTTTAAAGTGATATTTAAGGTGCTCGATACAGTCATCCTATTTTTATCATGGCAGTTTTCAGTCTCTGCTTTACTCCATAGCAACGTGTTAAGTAAGCAGACTAAAACCATCTTTGATTTTGAGATACATGATGTGTGCATTTGTCAGTGTGGTGTATGTGTATGTATGCACACACACACACACACACACATATTAGTGGTTCATGGGCCAAATTCCCCGGACCACAAATGAATATCTCGTTATTTGGTTCTTGACAATTTACCAAAACGAATTACTTCCTTTTCCTGTTATTTCGTAATATAAGAGACGCGTATTGTTGTATCTGTCGTGCTTGAATTTATTTGAATGCGATTATACAGGATTTACTCATACAGAGTCCTTCAGTATTGAATTACATTTCTTGAATACTGGTTACTGTTCACAGGTGAAATTATCATTATATGTATTTTAAATTATATGTAGACATGTAATGTCGTTTACTTGCAATTTTTATGTAATTAGCAATAACAAGCACCCACAGTCCACGTATTTGATCTCCTACTTGTAGCAATTATCGTATTCCTAAAACACTCATTTATATCTAGCCAAAATTAAACGCGGACAATCTTAAATATAGTTTAAATAAATAGGATACTCATCAGGTTTGAGAAAATGAATAAAATTTTACATTTGAGTCGATTAAGTACAGCCGGCTGTCGGAGCTATCACAAAATTAGCCGTGCCTTCATTTTCCTGAAAAGGTTTACCTGATTCCGAAAATATTAAGTATTATACTGTGAACACGGTATGTAAGTCAACAATGTATTGTTGTATAAATTATAAAAAACAATATTTGTTGACTCTTCATTTCAGAACATTTGTTTCATGGGTTTTAATAAGGTTTAATAGGATACATTAGCTATAATGGCACTTATATGTACAAACGGAAAGCCATAACCATACAAGAAGCGAAGTCAAGTATTTCGAAGCTCTTTATAAGAACAATTTAGGGCACACAAGTGCTTTTCAAACCTTGGAATGAATTCAGTCAAGTTCTGTTTAGCGGGGGTACCCATTTGTTGGGTCACAGTGCCACCTGCTGTCTGACATATTCATAGCAACCGGTTTAAGAATTTTCTTTTTAACGCTAATAGACAAAGCATCCATCCATTTTCTTAACGCTTATCCTGGTCAGGGTCGCGAGGGACCTGCAGTCCATCGCAGGCAGCACAGGGCACAAGGTTGGGGTACTCCTCAAATGAAATGCCAGTTTATCACGGTGCACATACACTCATTATGGGCGATTTAGAAACCCGACACAGCCTAACTGCATGTCTTTGCACTGTGGGAGGAAACCCACGCAGCATACGGTGAGTACACAAACAGCACACAGAGCTGGAGGTGTGAAGTGTGCATAGACAAAACATATGATCATTACTGTATATATGTACTATATTTCTTGCTATGTGTATTTCTTTACTATTTTTGTATCATCTTTATATAAATATATATAAATATATATATATATATATATATAATTTAATATTAATAATATTCAATAAATAAAATATCTATTGTATATTATTTATGATTCACATATTCATATATCTCTATATTACATAATAAGATATAAAATGTGAAAAAATAACACTAGATCCACTTTTTTAAAAAAGAAAATACACCCAGGAATAGAAGTTAATTGTTTACAGCACAAATCTTAGTATTGCTGGTAATGTTCAACTGCTAAAGTGAGCCATTCACAAAAAGATTTAATTCTTAGACCAATTTCAGCAACAAGAAGTACAAATGAACTAGCAACCTGCAGTGATAAAATCAGATCTTGGTGCCCTTGTTGCCAAGATATGAGGGATGCAATCCTTTATGCTAGATGACAAGCAATAATCCACACTTCAAGTAAAGCTTTCGAAAAGGCAAGAGAGTAACGACGGTTAATTGTGCAGGCCAATGGTGACATGCCCGTGCACGGCGACAGGGTGACTGAGCCATTTATGCACTTACAGAATAATAAAACAATTGTGCAGTTTCTGCAAACGTGCAGGCCCCACGTTTCTTCACCGTCTGAGAGGAGTGTCCACTTCATCAAAAGCAGCAGCGCGACACGAGATGCTTCGACGGTAACCGACCCACAAGCCAAATTTCCTCCATCTCAAGTTGACCTCCCAGGCTTCCCATTTTTCAGCATCTATTCACCACATACATCATGGAAACCTTGAGAGACAAAACACAAAGTCTGTAAAAGCCTGCTGCCTTTCCCAAGAGGAGGTGGCCCTTGTGCACCGTGACCCCAGTGCAGAATCCTACACTCCAGATGATGCTCAGACCTTTACCCTCCACCTTTATGAGACAATGAAAATACACATTTTATTGTTTGGTGCAGGCCGCCCGACTGATGGCCGATAAAGGCCTTTGGGAAAACGAGTGTTTATGTAAGTTGCAGACACCCACATTGGTATGTTCACAAAAGCATCAGGCAGAATGACCCGACCCCATGTCCATGGCCTGTTCTGCATGAGTTCTGCTTTCATTCTATAGACTGTCTAGTTTTGTGTCTGCATTTTGCTGCATGACATAACTCACTTTCCGTAGTTTCCAAGGCACATTTCCAACTGTGATACCCTCAGCTATTCCCTCCATGTCTCTGTTCTTTTTTTCCTGGTCTTTTATTGCAAATCACAGCTCAATAATTGGCAAAAGCATATTATTTATTGCCTTTTATGTAGACAAAACTGTGTAAATACATGCACATATAATGTTGGCACATAATATTATGATGGCTTGATCTTCCTTTACTATAATTAGTCAATGTCTTTGTATTAATTGTAGTTCTTAGAAAACACAACAACGATCATTCCATGTGGAAAATACTGTTTGGGGAAATGCTGCCACCTGCCGATGAAGCATTTCCAACTTTTTGTAAACTTACAGGAATTACTGCTTTTGGACGTGTAAAAACACCACTTAACAAAAACAGAATCTACTTATTCATTCACATGAGGGAACAGTATTCTGTATGAACTGACTAACAACTTAATGGAGCAGATCTCGACAGCACGAATACCTGCAGTTTATATGGTATAACGGTACTCTTATTTGTATGTTAACATACAGACTTACGTGCAACATTTCCTGGGGAAAGACGACAGTACTGGAACAGGTGTACATAGGAGAGGAGAGCATGGGGCATCTAGCCAATGACGGCTCAGTATTTCAAAAAGGATCCGGCACACAGTTCGAGGTGAGTCCCGCGGCGTGAATTGCGTCTGTTATGACCGTGTACCGCACTTTACCTTGACGGCACTTTGGCAAGGCTGAATGCATTGTGGAGAGTGTAATTGGATTGTCTGGCTCTTCCATGTCTTTTTGGGGGAACACGAAGAGAGGGAAATTAGAGCACAGTGGGTAAACTAAGCTCAGGGTTACAAAGCTCAGTAAAAGAAGCCCTACGCCTCCCCTTCGTCCTGCAGCGTGATTCAGCGCGTGACCTGCGGTGCCATGTAACACACCATGTCATGTGACGTGCATTGCAGTGTAATAATGCATCTTCTGTTACAGTTAAATATTCCATGTGATGCACTGCAATTCTGATATTGCATCAAGTCAAGAAATACAAAAAATGCAATGCATCCATAGACAGTCACAAGAAGTAAATACATGTGACTTTAATGTTCTCAAGGAAGAGTTTTGCTCTTTGAACCTCATGTTTAAAAAGTATAAGATTAAAGATGTTTACCCGGTTTAACGCTGAACCCCTGCAGGGAAGACTCCCAATTACAGTTATTTTTCCTTTTCAGTTCTCTTTCTTTCCTCCCTTTTTTCTCCTCGCCCACACTCTCCAGAGCCTCAGCAGCCCGGTGGTCCTTGAAAGGCATCCTCCAGGTGGGATCACATTTGGGTCACTTTCCCACAGTGCGGGTGACGCCTGACCAATGAGAGGAGGCTTGTGGGTGCAGGGTCTGTCAGGTGACACACATATGTGGTGCCCATGACCCATGTGCTTCTTCACTTTAGCTGTAGTGGGTCTGGGAACAGGGCAGTAAATGTTTCCACAGCAGGTCTATAAGAGGTTACTAAGCTTTATAGACATATACACTGCTTGTGGTGCTTCAAATAAATCCATAGTGTCTTGAGCTCAAAATTATGTGATGTAATACCTTTTCCACAAGGCTCCATGCTTTGTACTATGTCACTAGTGTGGTTTGTTATTTTATCTGACAAACTATTCAGACTGACAGCAAATGCAATGCCGCCTTGAATAATTAAAGACTTAATGGACAGGAGAATATGCATTTTGTCTAAGTACTAAGTAGTTCAACAATAACAAATACCCCCCAAATAAATTCCTTTCCAGTTCATAAGGTTTAACTTAATTAGTCCATCTAATTTCTTCAACCAACTCTGCATCTAAGCATTAACTTTTCTTGTTTGGCTCCAGAAATTAATTTCCCGGAGATTTTCTCAAGTTAATTTGCCCGCATGCTAATTATCTAAAAAATCAATTAAAATCAACAGGAAGCTGAACTTTTCTCAATGCGGCCGAACCTTTAGTTCACTTAAACCACAGGAGGCCCATAAATTTAGATTTCTGTGTGTTGCCCAGTAAAAGCCTCAGGGAGCGGGGGCGGGGGGGGGGGAGCTCAGAATAAAGCAGCATGTGACCCTCTGCCCGCTGTCCATGCCAGTCCAGCAGGGCACTGACAGATACACAACTGTTAGCAAATGTTTCCAGCAGAACCATGACAAAAAGTCCATCACTTTGTTAAAAAAGAAGATAAACAAACATTTCCAGTGATTTGTAGCTGGCTCCACTCCTCCCCATCGTGTGGAGAGTCGATTGATCAGTTTGCTATTTGGCAGAGGTTTTCTAGCTCCTCTGGGACCCACCTGTCATTTTCACCTTTTTGTATGTTTTCTCTGATGGAAGATTAAATGAAAGGTGAAAGATGGCATGTGAAATTCGCACCCACGCATATGTCTTGGTAAATCTATGCATCTCTAAAAATACTTGAATCTAAATACTGCAGGCTACCAATACTTTCAACATAATGAGATGGGGGCAGTGAGAGGATCAGTGGGCTAAGCCTCTGTGCCTGTGATCAGAAGGTTGCTGGTTTGAGCCCCGGCCTCAGCAGAACAGTCTCATGTCTATGGGACCTTGAGCAAGGCCCTTAACCCCCAGCACAAGGGGCACCGCATATTGGCTGACCCCTAAGCTATGGAGAGAAAAATGGGGTAGGCAAAGAGAAGAATTGCAGTGTACCTGGACTCGAACTTGTGCAAATGGCAAATTAAGCATTTATGGTCATTAAAAAAACTAAAATGTGTAGAGGTGATTTCTGTTTTGGAATCACTTTCATTGTTAAATTTACTTTCTTTAACATACCTTTTTACTTTTAGACTACAAATGAAATCCATGTCCATAAAGGTTCCCAGTAAGTCCCAATACATATAAATTATTCTATTATAATAATAAATCAAAACATATTTTGTTGTTTAGAAAACTGACCGCTAGATGGCAGTTTTGAGTATGATTTAATCCACACCATAAATTAAAATGTTGACTTAGTCCACCTCATTCATCAAACAAATATAAATAATATGTGATGTTCTCCTAGTCTCTAATCTTTTCAGTAGGTTGTCAATCTGTCAGGTGCTGCACCTGCTATATTTTAAGTGACATCAATTAATTGCATCCAGTGTTGTGTATACTGTGTAGGGCAGGCTGCAGACACTGTGATGCCAACAAGGCTGTGGTTAGAAGATGGATGGATGGTTGGATGGATGGATGGAAGCATGCATGCATGCATTACATAGAATATGCTTTATATGCAATTGCCAGCTGATATAATGCATATTCCTTCTGATTTACAGCTCTCTAAGGGGATACTTAGTAATTCAGAGTCCATTTACAGACCTGCTGCAGAGATTAGCTAAATGGGTAGAATAAAAACACAAGAAAGAACAAAATAGCAAAACAAGAGCAACACTGTAGACTTGCATATTGTTAAAAATCTTGTATTTATATTATGACATTAGGGGGCAGTGTGTGGCTGTGAGCAATAAGTCGCTGGTTCAAACCCAATCTCAGCACATCTGTGGGTCCCTGAGCAAAGCCCATCACCCCCAGCTCCTGGGTGGCTGCCCTTCTCGGCCAGTTTGCTCCCCAACAGAGAGCAAGTTCGGGGAGGCATAAAGAAAATTTCTCCACAGGGATCAATAAATTAATATTTTGTAGGAATCTCCAAGACCAAACATTAACCTTCTGTAAAGACTATGTCTGTTACTTTCTTGATGTATTACTACACTGTCTAAAACAAAGTAAGTATTCACATGAAATCTGGAGAAATTATGAGAACCACACTATGCTGTTTCTATGAAGTGCTGTTACAATATTGATTGATATGGCAGTGAAGTTGAAAAAGTACACTTCAGTAATGAAACGTGAAGATAGTTAGCTGTATTTTTCTTTTCCTAAACCTTGGAATCACTTTGCAGAGTGAATTATTTACTCATGCTGACCAGAAATACCATTTAATATATATATTTATCCTTCACTAGCAAGTCCCAAAGTCTCCTTGCCTGGGTGTCAGCTGTACACATACACCCCACGTCATCGTCATACATCGGACAATCTCCCAAATCACTTAACTCATTTGCTGACAGCAGGACTTGCCATGTTGATGCTCAGGTACATGGGAACGAAATATTTCATTATGAAATGTGGTCATTGAGATTGTTAGCTTTCGCAGAACGATTGTTAATGGATTCAGTATTAATTACAGAACCTAGTGACCAAAAGATTGAATGAAGACTAATATTTGATGCACTTTCATTATATAAGCCTGCACAATAAAAGACATTTTGGTGTAAATGTTTTCCTGCTAATTCTGTGGGATTTGGCATTTTTTGGAATGAAATACTAAAATATAAAAGATGGTGGCGGCCCAGCAATAAATATTTTCAACGATATTGCACTTCATTTTAACAAATTTTTATCGCTTCACACCTCTACAGTTGTGGGCTTGATTCTTTGTCCTGCTGTGTGTGGAGATACTGGCCAGGGACTCCAGTGTCCTCCCACAGCCCATGGATGTGTGGGTTTGGTGGACTCTCTGTTGTGAGCGTTCAGCATGTGATGGACTGGGATCCTGTACATGGTGTACTCTGCCCCGTGCGTCCCGCAACGGGCTTCTGAGACTCTGTGAGCTCTAAACTGAATAACCAGTAAGATTGTATATAAAATGCAGCTGTGATTACAGTTAAAACACGTCTACGAACTGCAAAACCCTTGGCTATTAAATTTTCAGACAGTTTGAGGACAATGAAACTTGACAAGCATCTTAAATGATGTATCTTTAATAATAAATAACCACCTGCTTTTTCAAAGTGGTCATTAAAAATGAAACAACACAACAGCCTCGCCACACCGTGGGATAATCGGCGTTCGCAGACGTACGGGGAGCGTAAGCACGTCGAATACGTCACATCGGTACTTCCGTGTTTACACGCCCACGAAAAGGGGGAGGAGACAGCGAGCGCGAGCGGCGTACGTTGAACCGAGCGAGGGACGGAGCGCTGGTGGAAAGGAGAAGAAAAAAAGTGACATACGGAGGACTGCATGGTGAAAAGGACGAGAGCCCACCTTTAACAATAGCCTTATACAGCGGAATGTTTTCTCGAAGGAATCATGGAGATGTCAAGAAATCTACACAGAAAGTTCTGGACCCAAAGAAGGATGTTCTGACCCGTCTCAAGCACCTACGGTCACTACTGGGTGAGTGAAGTGACACCACCGGTTCGGACGGGTACCGGGCAGGGATAGAGAGAAACGACGCGTGCCGAGCGGTGTCGCGCTACGTACGGCTCGGGCTCCGCACGCGCGTAACGTCGAGGGTCGCTTAGCCTAGCTAGCAGGTAGGCGACGTCAAGTCGTGCATCCAGGTATGGCTGACGAGCAACGACAGGGGCAGCGAGTCATACTGTCGTTACTAGCCAGCTAATCTGCGGGATGCTAAACACAGGACCGGACATGACGGCTCGGTTCCGACTGAGGCACCCGCGCCGCTTGTCATTCGCCGATTCTGGTCGATCCATGGGGGGCGATAGCCCACTTGCCCCGAGGCTGCACGCCTGTCGCGGCCCCCGGAGGCTTCTCCCCGTGTTAAAATCCGCTCCATTCGAAGACCTGCTCCCCCGGAGTAGCAAGAAGAGACCCACTGAGGGTTGGCAAGCCGCCTGCCGTCTGCCTGGATGGCTACCCGCTCCGTTTAGGGGAAACTCTGGCCTCCAAGATGAGAGCACGGCACACAAGAGCAAGCGCTATTGCTCTTCCAAAGTGATTTATTTCAGTTAGATTAAAACGGAGGGACAATAGCTTTGCCTTTCAACTCCATCCCTGCAGAGCCCCCTGCAGATCGACACCAACCCGCCGGAGCTTGATGCGGCCATTCAATGCGGGGTACGCAGCGCTCGATGGTCTGGGACGTGCTGAATTGTGCTGCATATCATCTACCGCTCTTCTTTGCGTGAACCCGTTTCGGCCTGATAACAAAGGGAGAGCACAATAGACAGCAACGACCAGGCTGCTTCGTCGAGGATTTTAACTGGATAGTCAGCTAAGAAATGCTCCGTGACCGGGGAGCGGTTTTGTTGTGATGCGTTGGCTTCAGCCGCGTTGTCTGATCTGGGATACAGTCATTAGAACTTAAGGCATGTTTATGCTAGACACTGGAAAGAAATGGAGAAAGCAATTGCTTGATAATAAAAGAGTGCTGATGCAGAGCGAAGGCGCTTTGTTTGTGTACTGTCTTGGCGGGGTTTACGGATACACAGTGGGCGAACTGAATACGTTATTTATTGTGGAAACGGAGATGCCTGTCTGAGGGGTTGATTTCAGACAAACTTGATTTCAAAGTAAATTATTTGATTGCTGATAACGAGATTAGTTTTTATCAGTGAGAATGCTCCCATCTGCCTGGTGGGCTGAAATTGTACGACCATATTTTATTTGAAACTTAAATTTTCTGTACCCTTGGCTGCTTAGCATTTGTGGAAACCTCGAAATACCTCGGTTTGGCCGAGTCTGTTGTCATACAGTGGATGAACTGACCCCCATGCTGTCTATGTGAATTCCCCGATCTCCATGGGTGATACCTAAGACCATTATTGTCTGCTTTGGTGTGTTTTTAACCCCTTGTGTCAGTACTGCATATCACTGGAATGTGTGCCTCTGGGGAGTCAGTGTGGGTTGCATGCTTTTTGCTGTAAGCTCGTCGTAGGCATTGGGTGCCTCATGTCTCAGCCCTGCCGTTCTTACTCCTGTGGCTGGACCATGTCTTACCAGGCTAAACTGGGCCTGGTTCCCAGTCAGTTGGCTTGGGACGACAGAGCAAGTGTGAAGGTGTCACCTGAGGTCACAGTGGTCCATTAAGCTCTCTGTGGGATGTGCCTGTTAGACCCTGTGGCCTTGATCCACAAAGCGGCATTTATGCCGCACAGCTTGATTCAGCTCCTGGTTAAAAATATGAGGTAAAGTTTATGTGCCTGCTGTACAATGATTCCACTGCCTCTGCAGCAAGAATTACATGACATTACCTGTTACAGCATCAACAAAGATCCTGACCAGCACTGTGGCTCGCTTTATTTTTCTGGGACTTTCCCCTGCATGTGTATCATAGCGTAAGTAATTTTATATACTGCTGGCTCTGTGGCACTGCGTTTTTGCCAGAAAGAGGATTTCCTCTCACCAGCTGGTTCCTGCAGGAACTGAATCTCAGGGTGAGTGATGGGGAGCCGTTAGCAAACGGACCTTTCTGTGTTCCTTGTCTGCCAACTAGCCTTGTACTGCTACAACTAGTGTACTGCTGTGGATGATGGGTCAGTGTGTCACGCACATGCTATTCAGGGCGATAAATAAAATCAAACAGATTTGAATCCCAAAAATTTCATTCAGATGAAATGAGAATTCCAAATGAGGTACCAAACCCTGCTGTTTGAGGTACCCTTCTTTTCAGTATCAGCTATAGCTTGATTATGAGGTAGTATTAATAACTGTGTGCTTTGGGTAGAAAATATTTTGCCTGCCTTTAAACATCTTCTTGCTTCCTGTAGGGAAACTAAACTTTGGCAGTGGATGTTCTGCCTGACTAAGGTATTTGATCACTGTACCAGAACAGTGTCCTGTCCTTGCACCTTGGCACAGATACATACTATTTCGGTCTGCATTTTAGCATTGACCCGCTGTAGCGGGGTGAGTGTGGACATGTGGACGAAGCATGGGGATTCTTGCACTGGTATCTGAGTTTGAGTTTGAGGTACCTTGTTGTTATAAGAATTTAAAAGATCAAGACTTTCCTCCTAGGATCAGTAAAATTTATCTAACTTAATAACGAATTACATTAAAAATGATAGTTGGGTTTATTCAGCTTGACATTTTAGTTCAGTTTTGTATATCCAGGTCCTTATTCAGAATTGGATTGGCAGTCTTGAGGTTACCATGTAACTATGTATGTAACCACTGTTCCTTCCTGGGGCCAAAAGTGTTACAAGTTTGAAATGCGATTTGAAGGCATCGCTGGGGTGTCCACAGCAGGTTGTTTTTATTTTGGTGATTTATTGACCTGAAGGTGCCACAGCTGGTTAAGCTAAGGTGGCTAATAATGAATCGGAGACCAATGAGTGACACACTTGGTCAAAGTTACTCTTTAAAATGTATTCAGGTCTCATAAAATGCTTAGATTCAACATGCTGGCATTTCATTCCAGGTCCAGTAATTCTTTGCATGCCCCCAAGGTTATTCGAAATTTCCTGCAGTTCTTTCCTTTATGTTCTGCAATAGTTTTCATAGTGAGTTTGCTGTACAAAGATTTGTCAGATGGTCCTTCTTGACTGTCTCATGCCCAACATATCAAGTTCAGCCCATTTCCTAGGCTGCACAATGTCCTCTTCCTCAAATACAGGATGAACTACCTTGGGGGGAAAAATGGAATTTGCCGAACCAGCAGACTCCATGGTAATCTTCACACTAGGCTGAACTGAAAGTCAGATTAGTTATACATTAGTGATGTCGGCCACAACAAGTGTGTTTATGTGTTCTGGTTGTAACGTGGTCCTGGCAGTTCCTTGCATATTCTTCATGAGTCATGTGCTGCCCATAATTTGAGAGACAGTTCTCTGCCCTTAAAATGCCCTTCTGAGTAGCCTTCATAGGTTCCCTCTACTAAATTCCTATAGCAGATCAATGTGGAAATGGGTGTGCATTCATAGACTGTCCAGTTCTCTGAATTGAGTTCAAACAAGTCACCTGAGGCAGAAAAGCAAAGAAAATACTGAGAGGCTATTGTAGGTAAATACGCACTTATGTTGTGCTGGTGATGGTGAGTTGTGTATTGTGTGGAGGCTGTTGTTACCTCTTCACTGTTGGAATGAATGAGGGCAGGAGGATGAGGGTCTGCAGAGTAGCTGGCCTTTTTAAGTGGAGATTATGCAGCGTTGGGTAGGAAGATAAAGACCCAGCCATGGCCTGTGTGAACTGAAGAATGTCATTTTCTGAAGCTTCGCTTGGACCTCTTGGCTCTTACTTAGTCCCTTTTGTAACCAAGGTAACATTCGACCCCACTTCCGGAAATCCATGTGTGGCAGGAGTGAACCGCGTTACACTTTTCAAGAACGGTGTTTAAATTCTGCATATTTCACACCCTCCCCAACAACAGAAATTATTCAGAAAGGGTAGTGGGGCTCTTTTGGCTGGTTTTTGAGTGGTTTTCAGTGGAAAACCAAAAAACTTTCATTTTAAAAATGCGATTATGAGAATAGTCTTTTTTTGTTACATTTTGGCACTATATGCATGTTGCGAATGCTACCAATGTATAGTGCTCTCCCTTTTCTAATTTAATCTCTCTAGTGTGTTTCTCTTTTTTTGTAAGTTGGCACTACATGCACACATTGAGATATGACTGTTGACTCTTCAAGTTTGGTTGATGGGCTGTTATTGTGAAGTCAGGACTATAGATTACAAAAATAATCACAAGCACTGTGTTTGCATTTTGTCTCAGGAGGGGAATCCAGCTGCTGCAGTGAATGTCTGTGTCTTTTAATCATTTGCTTAACTCCATGCTGAACTCCTGCTGCTGTTAAGCATGGATGGGATTTGGTGCTGTTACCCCCCCCCCCCTTTCCTGCATTTTGTCCCTTTTCTTTGTTTTAAGTTAATGACTAGCATTTTTCATCAAAACACTGTTCTGGAACCATCAGCTGAATCTTGTATATCTTTTGAAATGCTTCCATGTTGATTGTGGCTGTGTTTGATTGTGCCAAGTGGAATGAATTACTTGTTTAAGCATTACTTTGTCTGCACTGCTATTGCTTTGACCACTAAGCAGTCTCTGAAATCATCCAACCATGAATCGCACAGTAATTGCTCTACCTGTCTTATTAACCATAATTTGCGTGAGTGTGCAGCTCAGGGGCTATTTATTTAGCAGAAAATATTTCTGGGGAAATCCCCAGCATGTTTTGTACTTGAACAGATTGTAACAGATGAACAGCAATATATAAATAAATAAATAAACGGTGACAATATTGATAACATGGCTTTGTTTATGGTGATTGGTTTTTGAAATATAACAAAGCGTGTCTGTGTTTCTCCTAAAAGACTAAATCACTAAGTTCTTTATTTTGGTATTGGGGTTGATTTGTATGTACATATATGTATATGCAGTTGTTTGTAGTGTTAAATTGGGTCTGATTTGCATTAGTTTGTGAAGTTGCTGTGTCTATTTTATTTGCTTGTAAATAATGGGGTACCACAAAAATGATAAATGATAAACCTGTAGTACACAGTTATCGCCTCCGGAATCTAATGCATTCCTAAAAGTGCCTATCCAGTAGCGTTTCCAGCCGCCTCTGTCACTGGAGCCAGGTTATGTCTGTGCTATCGCCGAGGGCGATAACGTCAAAGTCATTGTGAGCGTAGCTGGGCGCGGATGAGGGATGGACAGGTTGGCTGACATTTGAGTTATTAGGCATAGGTTGTCTCATGTTTCTTAAAAGATGGCAGAGTCGTGTTTCTGTTTTTGGGACACGCATGCAGGATGGCATTGTTCAGCCCAAGGGTAGGCTGCTGATCTCACTTGACTTTTCTCCCTCTGTTACACCCATGTTGTGCAAACCTGAAGGGATGATTGCAGATTCTGGGTGTAGATTCTGATGAGTGTAGCTTCCTGTACAAAAAAGTCTGCCTTCAGTCCATATGCTAAAATTGCCTGTGATGCAATGGCTTCCTGACAAGCATTTTAGACACCAATCAATAGTCTGCTGAATGGCCCGGCGTCCACAAGAGATGC
>JAODJU010000025.1:23316917-23344791 GCA_026776725.1 Gnathonemus echidnorhynchus | reverse complement strand
CCCCCAAACCCCCCCCCCCCCCCCCCCAGCTGGGCTGCCGCTGCCTCAGATGAGTCGACGTGTTTTTCTGAGAGACAGGAAGCCTCCCGACACAATGAGGAGCGCTGACAGCGGAGCATGTGAGTGGCTCTGATAAGAGCCCCCTCCCACCCAGCCAGCCCCCTGGGCATGGTGATGTTAGTTCACCGGAGGGAGCTCTGTTCTTACCCTGCTATGTTTCTTGTCTCACACACTGGTGTGGCAATTATGGGTTTTATTGTTGGCACCGGGGCTTTAAGAGATTAATGGTGTGTTTACCCACTAAGACGGCGAGTCCACAGGGAGTTCTCCCACCTCTGATATTGGGCCTCCTAATGGCTGCAAAAAAAAAGGACTGTAGCTGTGATGGTTGACGTTGAGTTCCCAACATTAGTTTGACCTCACGCTGCTGTGACAGTGGCTCACATTAAATGCTTTGGTTGAACATGGCGATGTCTCTCTTATGAGTCCATTACCTGCCTGTTGCCTGGTGGGTCTGCCCAATTGGCAGGATGCCAGGCCATGCTGCCCATTTGGCAGTTGCTTTGCCATCTGCTTGTTGGCTCCTCCTGTGTGTTGCAGTGTTGTTTCACTTTGATTTAAACATGACTGTCGTTCACTTTCACAAGTGAAGAGCGATGTATTGCTCATGAAACACTACAGTCCAGACATCTGGCTTCTTCACCTGCTGTCCTAATGTGACACAAGGATCGTCCTTTTGTCATATCCCTCCAGTGTAGCCCGCGGTTTGTGCAGTGTTTACTGCCGTGGTGTTTTCAGCCAGTGGGGTCTCCATGCCTGTGGTGAAAGACGCTTACCTGATTAGCCTGCATGTGTATGACACTGAATGCGGACTGATTTTCTGGAACAGATTGTTTATTTCACGAGTACAACGCCTTCACCTGTAACTTTCCGGATGGTGGGGGGTATGAATGACATGTTTGTGTGTAATTTGTACCCTCATGGAATCTGTTGTGGGAGTGGGGGTAGTTTGCCAGGAGAGTAAGGTGTCAAGTTATTTCGCCATCGTGAAATGCTTTTTCCATAGGCTTCTGTGTCTAATTATACGGCTTGTCATCATGCCGTCCTATAAGGGAAGCGACCTCCTGTGATGACCTGCTGGTGGGTGGGGACACCACTAGTATTCAGAGTCGAAAGAGCTGAATTGGTGTGACGCTCGGGGCAAAAACCCATAATAATGCCTTGGTCATTGTACCTAATGGCCTTTAGCTGACGGCAAGGCCGGCGAACGCGTCCTGTTTATGTCCCGGGGTGATTCATGCTGTCCCCTCCAATGTCCCTCCAATGTGACACCGTAGAACTCTTTCTGGCAATGTTCCAGAATTGAGCAGGTTGAAACATTGAGGTCTGGGGGTGGGGGGTTGTTTTGAGGCTGGGTACAGAATCCAGGGATTAAAGAGATTTACTTTTTGTGTGTGAGAACTGAGGCCACTTAAGAAAGTGAAAAAAAAATGGGGCAGTAGGTAGAGTAGTGGCTACTTGTACCCTAGAGTTTTCTAGTCCCTGGGGCTGATGTAGGAATCTTGAGCAGAGTAACCTTAATTGTTCCTGTAAAATATTTTTTTTAATTGCATGGATGGATATAGGGTCAACTGAGGTAAATGAATAACCAAACGTTAGGTAAAGGATCTGATCTCTGATCAGATGGTGTTGAGGACTTGACCTCTTTCTTCCATTATCCTGATTGAATATTGCTTAAATCCCTGTTTACGTTATTAAACATGGTTTCATTTTAAATAGAACAACCAAATATATCAAGCCAGGAAGCACACATTCTGGAAAAAATGTAGTATAAAGTGCATTTGTTGATGTATTCTGATAAATTTTGACTGCTAAATATGAGTTTTTTTCTTTTCCTGTGATTGAAGTATTTATTATTTATATATTTTTTACAGAGGTCAACACAGAGAAGAGTGAACTGAAGGCATTCTTTGAAACCAACTGCTCGCAGATTTATTTTATCTTCTATGAAAATTTCATTACACTGGAAAATAACTTAAAGCAAAAAGGTAAGTCTGCCTGTCGTCATCTTGCACCATCCCACACCAGGCAGTGTAGAGAATGTCTCAATGTACAGTGTCGACATCGTTTAAGTTTGTTTGTTCCTTTTTTTTGCTGTAGTTATTCTGGATCATTATTGCTTCCTTATTCAACCCTCAGTGATGATCTTGCTTTACCCGTCTCTTTTGATAATGGGTGAGACCTAGAGCATCGTTTTAAGGCAGCGTTCGAGCCGGCTGAACTCTTTGTCGTCGAGGTCAGAGGCGTGGCTCATTGGGTTTAAGGGTGTGGAGCTCAAGACGACACAAAGGCGGATAGAAGACAGGCCACAGTCTGTCATTCACACAAAGCTTTCAGTCTTCGAAAGAATTCCAAAAACTTGATATGTCAACTGGAATTATTAGCTGGGAGGGAAAAAAGTCAACATTATTCAGCAGATGCTGAGTCTTCATTGTAGTTTAGATCGTTTGCAGTATTATATCATCAGGACTCCCAGTGTAGCCTTGATGCTAACATGACGATTAGCACGCTTTCCTGCTGCTGTGAAAATTGATTTAGTGCTGCATTTCTGTCTGTCTGTTAAATAAATACTTGACATGGTGTAAGTGCCTTCATGGGGAGTGAATGTGATTGGTTGCTCCATGAAAACTACAGAGAAATCAAGTGCTTATGACATCTTGAGTTTTGTTTTTTGTGCCGTTTATAAATGTATAGGCTGTTTTGCCCACCGTGTGTGTATGCACATTCCAAACAAGTCTCATTTCAAGGTTCGTTTAGCACAGTGTGGCGTGCTCCGCACATGCCAGGCTTGTTCTGTAAGACCCAGCGTGCTGAAATTACAGCCCTTCAAAGACTGGAGCTGGTACACTGGCTTGGCGGACTGGCATGCGGCTAACATTTTAGCATCATGATTAAATGTGTGGTACATACTTTTTGTCCCTGATATGTACGTTTAATTAGGCTGTTGACAGTGACAGTAAATAGATACAGCACTGAATTCAATGCTGAGGCTGGCCAGCCCACAACATGGTGGAATTGAGCAGTCTTTGAAAACGGTAGTGCTTATCAATCTTAAGCTTGGGAAGCCCTGCTCACCTAACTCCGAGAGGTCAATCCTCAGAAAACCCAACCCGCCACCCAACCAGTCACTCGCTTTAACCTGTTGAATCATATTTCCCAGTTCAATTCTTCACATTTGTATGTAGTACCTTTCTCAATATGGCTACCCTATGATGTATAACAAGGGTTTAGTAGCAGCTTTGCAAAATACTACAGTCCTCAGAAACCGACGTCACCACAGTTAATGTTACACAGTCTTAAAAGTCATTCTCAAAGTCATTGGAGGACTGAGAAAACATGGTGGTTGTAGGAGAGGGAGGAAAAAACCTCTGCGGATTCAAGGACACCTGGCTGTCAAATTCCCTTGGGCAGGCTGGCCTCGTCTGAGTCAGAAAATGCTGTGCAAGAGTTTTTGCTACAAAAATGTATTGTGATACAGTGGGCTTCCGGACATCTGGTGATGTTGACAAGCCTCCTAAACCCCCAGTGTCCTGCAGAGGGCAGCGGTCAAAGTTCTTGCCCACTGGTGCTGCTTTGACATAGCTCTGCATCCCTGTGTAGCCCTGCTCACTCAGCTCATCTCATCCAGCTGTCCTGGAAAGGACATCCTGCTGGCCTGAAACCTCAAAACTGACACTGCATAACTGTTTGTTCTTTCAGGGAACAAATCACAAAGGGAGGAGCTGGACTCCATTCTCTTCATTTTTGAGGTATGTTCTTTTGACCTGGTGGTAAAGGTGCTGTTTTTTTGGAAAGCAAATAACCTAAGTGGAAGAAGATTAGTGTGTGTGTGTTTGTGTGTGTGGTGGGAGTTGTCCTGCAGTTCTAAGATGCAGTTAGGTGAACTGGTCTCAAGAAAAGATGACCAAGATGGATGGGGTAGGAAGGAAGTGCATTGTTTTAAAAGTTGATGATGGAAGTGATTCTGTTCGGGTTTGTTTTTGTGTGTCATGGGGATGTTACGTAACATTGAGCATTTTTTATTTTTATATTGGGAAATCGATTTTCTTTTTCATGCATATCGTGGAAAAAAAAAGCAGGAAAATGTGCTCTGGGTGTTTTTTCCCACCGCAGTCCCTACGTAAAACTTTGGTTACATGACTGATAACATCAGAACTGGGAAATGGTCTCTGTTTGGCAAATGTATTTACGCAGGTGGTGGGAGGAACAAGGCTTTAAACCCTAATCTGGGAGGAATTATGGTGTTCTCTCTCCCTGCTTGGTTTCACCAAATAGGCGCCAGCTGAAGTAACCAATATGGCGGGGGTTAATCATGTCAACCTTATGTTTAAAATCCTCAGGTACTCAAACGACCCTGAATCCATGTTTTAGGGTTTGCCGTGTGCAATGGCGTCATTCTCGTATTAATTATTGATCACAGGGGACCTGAAATTTCAGCATTACTGATAAGTGCACGCTTGCTGTGGCTCTGGGACTAATCTAGGTTTCATCTTGGCTTTTTTAGAAATTGCAAACACATTAAAACAACCAGACCAAGAGACTGTACCTGCACTCATAGCCTAAATATAGTTTGTTTTTAAATATTGATGAAGGGAGCCTTTCAGAATAACGTCACAATGAAAGCCGCTTATCGCGGCGTCCTGCGGTTGGCCTTACCCCCCATCCGTGGTCTTCCAGTGCACTGACAGATAACGCAGCTGCTCTACTCCATGCATTGGTCGGGCTAACTCTGCTTTCGGGGTCAGAAAGGACACATTCAAATACATTCAAATTTACTTCACTGGAGCCTCTTTGGGTTAAGTATTAAATATTAACTACCACTGATGAAATTATAGTACATAATTTGGAACTTTTGGATTTTTTTTTTTTTTTTAAAAAAAAAAGAACTACGACTTAAAATCTGTCGTAAAAAGATATGCATTAACTTCACCCTGGGAAGAAGCTGCTGTGAGTGTTTATGTTTGAGCTTTCTGGTGGAAGACATTTTCTTTGTTTCAGCCACATCTCAATGGATAACAATTAAACAAACAAACAAATAGTGATGAACCCTTGGTGAGAGTAACAGGGCTGTGATGGTGCAGTCATCATCATCATCATCATCATTATTATTATTATTGTAGTAGTATTTATTTATTGTTGTTCATTTATTAAAGCTAAAGGCAGAGTTCACTAGTTAGATGTTCACAGCCATGTGTTCATTACACCCCGTTACCTTGATGGCTGCTCTTTTGGACGTGCTCCCCCACCCTGTGGAGGCCCCCGATGGCCAGGCCAATTTAATAAAGGCGGGGGACGGCACAGCAATAAGGTGCCACATGCACACAGCTGCCCCCCTCCCTCCCACATTCCAAAGGCCTTTGCTCAGCCTGGCATCTGACCTGCTTCTCTTTAACATGGATTTTCAGCTTACCACCAATGTGGTTTGTGACCCCCGCCCCCCCCAGTTTCTGTGTCGAGGTTGTCAAGGGGATCCTCCTCGGGGGGAGGGGGGTGGCGTGTGTTTGCAGTTTTCCTTATTCTGCCCACCCCCACCCTGGCTGCAGACCCCCACCTGACTCCCTGGTGAAGCCACAGCCACAGACTTTGTCTCAGGCAGTTGAGTGGGGGTCTCTGGGGTGGGGGTACGGGATGCCTTTACATATCCCTTTTTTCAAAGGGAAAATAGCACCAGGGTCTTGCATGGAAAAATGTCACATTTTTCCTTCTGAATTAATTTTTGTTCCATCGTTCTTTTGCAGGATCAATTTTAAAGATACCATAGAACTTTTAGCTATACTATTTATGTTAGCCTGTGCCAAGTCTTTATTAAAATTAAAAACTAAAACAGAAGCTGCAGTGAAAAAGACCAATTTTGATTTACATCCTCTTGAGTCCTGCCACTTCAGGACTTAATGATACAAAGACACATGACCATATGCACAGTGTAACCTACAGGCTCAGCTGCATGCATTGCTTTTTTGTGAAGTAACACATTAGGTGGTGATATCAGAGGTGTGATTAAAATGTAGTGTCATTCAGCGCAGAAAAGTAACATTTTGAATATATTGCTTTATAAAGAAACTTCAAATTGCTGTATCGTGTGCCTGCCAAAGTGGTTGACTGAAAGAGGATAGGGTCTCGGTGCAGAGCTCTCTTAGGGAAGTCTGTTAGGTCATGTGACCGCCGACGGGCATCGTGCACTTTACTTCGTGGCAGAGCTGTAAAGAGACCCTACGCTCCAGCCTTGAGTAGTTCTTTGGAGCTGAAGGTGCAGCAGACCCCGCTAGGGAGACACAGGCTCCTTGTCTGAGGGGCTGTCGGCTAACAACGGCCCTCTCAGGGCGCAGAGGGGCAGTTTGTGTTTCAGCCTCTGCTCAAGCGACAGTGCCATAAAATGATTTGCATGGTACCTAACGAGGCTTCCTTGCACATCCACTCTGATTGGCTGGTGTGAACCAATCGAGTCGCCAGGACTGCCCTGCAAATAGTGTTCGCTATTCAGCAGAGGTGTAAGGTTTCATATGGCTGGCCTCTCTCTCTCTCTCTCTCACACTCACACACACAGACTGCTGTGCAGTGGAGTACGGTATGTTGAACACAGCTTCACGGGCTATGTTATGTTACCTTGTCATATTACTGTAACGAAGCTACTTGTTAATTACTGTCCCCCGGGTAAACAAACACAGAGATTTTTATCAGTGTCAGACTGTTTTCATTCCTCGTTTATGTGCACAGGGTGCATTAATTACCACTGCTGTAGTTCAAAGGGAAATAAACTTTTGTTGAGATATTTAACAAATAATGAAAAACATTTGACATCACCCGAAATATGAAGAAGCTAGGTGGTGAAATGACAGGGTGTCAGTTTAAGGTCTGAAGGGTCTCCGAAGGCATTCCTGTAACTTTTAAGGTAACCGTTCATCCAGCCTTTACCTGCTTTGAGTTAAAAATAAAAAAAGTTACCTTTTGAGCTTCTATTGGGGAGAAATAAACCAGAATATAGATGTAAAGCACTTGTATTTGAGGCCTGTAGTGCTGTTTTGGAAAGCCCGACCCTGAAGCTCTGTGCCCATGGTCTGACAGATGGGCATGCGACACGCCCCTGAGCCTGTTACTCGCCGACCATTTGAGCTTGGCATCGCCCCCCGTGCTGGATGCTGGGGGCCCTGGGAGGGGCTCACACCATCGCCCATCATCGCTTTAGAAATGCTAGAATTTCACCGTGTACCTGAAATACAGTTTCTGTATGAGAGCTGCTTGCTGTGCTTTGACGATGGGGATGATGATGGTTATTTTAGCTGGTGTTTTTTTACCAAAAGCAGCTTGCATTTCTATCCATTTCTGTGAAGGGGGAACATGTTTCTGTTGGCCTTCGTAGCAGTCTGACTTATTTTGGCTCATCTCCGTGGATAAAGAAAGTCACAGTAGTAACGCGAGCTTCTCAGACCCCCTGTGCATAATTTTATCTTCTCGATGAGCCCTCAGAGAGACAGGCCTGTGGTAGCCGTTTGGGATCTCCATGTTTCTTCAGGGGACTGGCTGTTTTGCATTGGAAATGGTCTCTCGGAAAGGGAGGATCCCTGTAGCGTTTGGGTTACAGACAGGTTTGCCTTTTAATATTGATGAAGCTTAGCATGCAAATAACAGGCTGTCAAAGGCACAGCAGTGGTGTCTCCCTGCTTTAACCCTCAGGGCTGCAGCTCATTGGTCTTGACTCCTGTCAGTCAAAATTCCCTGCAAGTAGATGGACCTTCTACTTGCCCCACATGCAAGTGTAATTGGTTGTAACTTTTAAAATGGGCACCTCGGGCCTTCCTTGTCTGATGGGAGACGTGGTCATGCTCGTGCGCCTTGCCGGCCTTTCAGAGGTACGGCTGGGATCCAGTCCATGCCGTTTCCTTTGACTTCTGTTGTCAGTGTCCTTTGCAGTCAGCGCAGATGGCGCTCAGCTGAGAGTCTGCTGCACAGCAGCCCCTTTCATTTTGTGCAGGTGTGCCGTGTTTTACCCGAGCGATCGGCCCCTTTCTGGCTGGTGAAACATCGAAAAACGCAGCCAAGCCGCTAATGAAGGCATGTTGTAATTTCATCCGACATTTATCCTCCCCATCTTGATTTTCCCGTGCACAGAAATAACAGATTTAAGAGACTGGCCTTTTTTGACCAACATGTTGAGTGAGTTGACCTCGAAGTGGACTTGGGCCTCAGTTGACAGGAGCTGAAGAAACATGAACTGCTTGTTGGATGAAATTAAACCACTCAGGCAGGCCAGGAGTTTTATGCCTAAGACCAGCTCATTTTGTCTCCGTTCTGGGGAACTATGATAAATGATGCCACAGTTCAAGTTTTATCTAGATCATTTTTTACTGACATTTCAAGAAGCCCTGTCTGCTTTCTTTCTAGCAGCCATCCTTAGCGAAACTTCCAGTGATTAGGAATAGCAAGCAATTAGCTGTGGGCACGCGCTCAGTTCTAAAAGACCGATCACACTGACACGCGTGCTGCGTATTTGCACATTTCTCTACGCAGAGCAATCATGGTCTATTGTATGTGTGAGCGCTTGTGAGAATACTCACTGTGTAACATTCTGAAATGTCGTTGTAGAATTTTAAAGATAAAATTATTTAGTTTCTGACCAGCTCAATTTCAAACTTGTCAAATTATTTAGTTTCTGACCAGCACTTCAGCTAAGTGGCCCATTGGGAATTTTCCTGATTCGGCCAACTTCTGTCCGTAAAAGTTATCTAGTAGAAGAAGGTGGAAAGTGTGCTGAACCCAAAGAAGGATGACAAAAGTAATGGAGTTGCTCCAGGATTTTTGGAATTGCCGTTTCTGATCCTAACCGTCTTTCTGGGGCACCTTTGAGAAAAGCATATTCAAAGTCACGATCGGTGCGTATTTGGATACCTAAGCATGGATCATGTAAATGGGCGATTCGGCCATTCGGTGAAGTGCTCAGTTGCCATAATACCTGATTTTTATGCCCAGAGTATGATGGCAGATTAGGTTAACGCTTGTCTATGAAGTCTGCTTGCTCTTGGGTGGAACTCTCTGAGCTGGCAACTAGGTTCCATTGTTGCCCCAGCCCTTTTACCCTTTTTTGGGGTTTGGGGGGCATTTCTTTTGTTTTTCCCCCTTGCCACCAGTAGTGAAAGTGACAGGCATTAATTTCCCCTTCCCCAAACACCACACAGACTTAGACAACACCCCCACCTACTCTGCCATCCTCTGAAATAACGCATGAAGGTGTCTGTGGTCTTGGGAGGGGGGGGCGTTTGGCGTCACTGTTGGTGATGTAGATTCAGGAGGAGGAGGGCAGCAGAGTAATTGGCCTCTCACTGGGGCCCTGAAGTTTTGACAGATTGACATCTGTGGTGATACGGAGCGGCAGCCAGTCGGTCAGACTGACGGCCAGTTCCTCCAGGGGTCAGAGAGCCGTCATACAGCCTGGCGTCCATCGCGGTCGATGCCAGGCCTGCTGAGTCCTTCAGAGAAAATGACTCTTAAGCTATCCAACCACCCAGCATCCACTGGGGAATGCCCTGTCAGCCTTTGGCCTGGGAAGGCGGGCCAATGGCAGTAATGCAACAAAACATCCCACTGAAGGG
The DNA here is from genome assembly GCA_026776725.1 of Gnathonemus echidnorhynchus. Lineage (NCBI taxonomy): Eukaryota > Metazoa > Chordata > Actinopteri > Osteoglossiformes > Mormyridae > Gnathonemus > Gnathonemus echidnorhynchus. The sequence continues at coordinate 23,335,147 of JAODJU010000025.1, read as the reverse complement.
GGGGGGGCGTCCTGCAGCGAACGTCCAGCATACCCCCCCAGACCTAACCAATGTGCTCTATTCTAAAGAGGTTCCCATCTTTAATTTTATTATGTAACTCAAGGCTGGAAGAATTAGCATTTTACAGAGAATAGTTCACCTGTTTTTTTTGTTTTTGTTTTGGTGAATAAGATGTATATGTGGCATGTTTTACTAAAAAATAGTTTTGTACTAAAAAATAATCTTTGACCGTATGTATATGGCATTAATGTTGTAACACTCCTTTCCCTTACAGAAAATTCTTCAACTTCTGCCAGAGAAAATTAACAGTAGATGGCAGTTTCACAGTATAGGTAAGTCGTTAGGTGGTGGGAGGGCGGCTGAACACAGAAAATGGTTCCCACATGGATCATTGGATATGTGCGCGAGACGTAGACCTGAGCTGATGATCTTCCATCAAGCTTAATCTCATTGGCTAAGAGGGTGTAGGAGGGCCGCTGTCATTGGTCAAGCAGCCAACCTGTCATCCTTGTTCGCTCAATGGCCACAAGGACGACTGTGCACTGAAGGGACTCCAGTAAGCAGCACTTAACGCACTCTCGGCACGGCGTTAAGGTATTCTTACTCATGTTACGGCTGACATTTCCTCAGACCTTTAGCTAACGAGCACTGGAGAGCCCTTTTTTAATGAGGCTCCGAGGGCCGTCCCTCTGGGTGCAGTTCTCTTTCCTCCACCACTGTGTGGCGGAAACCCAGATTCAAGTGTCAGCTTGAGGTGCCCTGCCAGTTTGAGCCCTACTGGACCCCAAAACCTTAACCCCCCCCCCCCAGTTTGCCACCCGTGTCACTGAACAAAGTGCTCCCGGCTGTATCTAGCAAGTAGATAACTTTCAGCGTTGGGTCCTGGCAGCCATAGTGCCACATTATTTGGGCGGCGCGAAGCGTTGGGCCCAGGCTACGCTTGCTCCTATTGGTTCCCCTCCCTGTCACTCTTCCGCGCCGGTCGGCGTTTCCCTCACGTGCTCACAGGTGTGATCCCCTCCCCCCCTCAGCCACGGCGTCCTTATAACCAGAAAAAACCCCCACAGGGGATGATTATTGGCATAACTAGGCTTAAACCGTTCTTGTCCAAAGAAAATAATTAGTTTCAGAGGAAAAAGGTAAATGAAAATGCAAATGAGGGTCTAATTTGAAATGCAAATTGCTAATTAAATTATGCGGCGCTCCATTTCAGGATCCTGAGCGGTAAAAACCTTGGAGGTAGTGATAACCTCTATTATCTTCTGTTTGTCAGCCAACCCCCCCCCTCCCCCCTGCCCCCAACTATATTAGGCAGTGGGGCTCATTGTCTCACCGAAGGCATCATATCCCCCTCATCTGCTCACAAACACAGTCCTTGTGGTCGTGATGCTGCTTACTGGAAAACTCAGTTTGTGTCGAAATGTGGGGGTGGGTCAGTAGATGAAGAACCTTCTAGAATGGTAGCAGAGCGGTTTACCTGTCTGATGTCTTCTGCTTAGTGACCTATGACCAGGTGGTTTGGTTTATTCACTTATTTGCACCGTGCAAAGGCAGCCGTACCTATAATACTAAATTGTGATGTGGCCCATGGACCAGAAAGGCATGTGTGTTGCTCTGTGGGGAAGAGGCAGCGATCAGACACGGGCATCCGCTTTGGCTTAGGACTCCACTAACTGCTGCCATTATGCTCCTTCTCTCCGCTGCTTCTCTCTCCTCCTGCTGAGCTTAGATCCTGGGTCAGGGGTATGCACTCCTACCTCCACGCTGTTTCCACACCAGATACCTATTAATTCACTGGAGAAAAGGGCATTTTTCCAGCCTGCAGGGCAGTTAAATGTCCCTTTTTACTTGCACTTAATGGGTCTTTTAACTGCACAAAAAGGGAATTTCACTTTCCATCGTAGCTTTGTGTTTTTGAAAAGCATGTTTGGCTCTTTTGACTCCTTTACAGGGACAGTTGTTCTGTATTCATGTACACGGCTTCCTGTTCAAGTCTTGTCTGCTTTCGTTTCTTACTCGCAGGTTCTAATTTGAAGAAGCTTTTGCACACTGGCAACTCTTTCAAGGTAAACAATCACGCCACCCTGCATCGCGCATCCTAACGCTCCTGCACGGTTCCCGAGCAGACTCAGGTGCTCAGTTTTCCAGCAGATGCCGATCAGTGATGTTATCTACAAAAACGAACTTTTCTCTACATTGTTTTAGTGGAAACCTGTCGGTGAATGCCATTGCTTATCTGATAAGTCCTCCAGGCTTGGTCTCAGTGGAATGCAATTGGTTGAAATGAGATGCGGGTCCAAACGGCTGAAGACCGCCTCTGCTCTGTGCCGCAGGTCCGATGTGAAGGGATCCGCCTCTTCCTGCTGTGGCTGCAGGCCTTACAGAATAACTGCTCCGAAGAGCAGTACCTCATCTTCGCCTGCCTGGTGCCAGGCTTCCCCGCCGTATCCTCATCACGTGGGCCCTGCACTCTGGACACCATCATCTACAACCCCTATTCCAACCCACCTGAGGGTGAGCTCTGAGCCAGGGTGGACTGCTAGGCATCTGGTAGCCGCCAGCTGTTTGTGATGTCAGAAGAGTAGGAGCACCTGCCCGTAGAATACAAAAGATGGAAAGGGAAAATCCAAAGTAGGCCTGGTGTGCCAAGAGGAAATCTGTGATGTGATTGAATGGGGCGTCTTAGAACATGTGAAGAGGGGATTGGTTTAGATATTTGTATCTGGCCGTGTTGTCAGACATAAGAGTTGGGATATGACACAATAACCAGGTGGTTGCTCTAAACTCGTCTTGCAGCCAAGGTTGTCCCTGAGGAGATCACGCCGCTGGTGCCAGCAGTAGGTGGAGAGAAGCTGGTCGAGGACCAGACCTGCTACATCCTCCAGACGCTCCTCAAGTTCATGGTCCAGCAGGTGAGAGTGAGGCCGCGTGTCTGTTCTCCTTATCGAGCTGCTCTGGAGGGCAGCTCCCCACTCTGCGTTTTTGGCTGTCCGTTACTCCACGTTTTCCCCTCCCTGCTCTTTTGGGTGGCTCTTCTTTTAAGGCATCAAGCTTGGAATGGAAGAACAAGGAGAACCAAGACTCTGGATTCAGGTTCCTCTTCAGCCTGTTCAGGAAGTACTACCTTCCACACCTGTTCCCGTCTTTCACGAAGTTCACCAACCTTTATAAGCCTCTGCTAGGTGAGAATCCGTCACTTTGTCCAGATGAGCAGCCTTCTGTCGGTAGTGGAAGCATCCTGTCTGCAGCCGTCAGATTTTGTTTGTATGTTTTGATGTGTTAAATCAGTAGTTATTTGATAAAATCCTAACATTTCAACTGTAAAATGTGTGCCAGGTGTGTTTTTAGGGATGTTCCCCAGCTTCACTGTCTTATTTGGCAGAAGTTGCCCAACCATCGTTCACAAAATGGTGCGAAACATAAATGTTACAAAAAAGGCACAAATCTGAAGTGCCTGTCTAATATACTGAGGATTAATAAATCAATGAATGAATAAAATAAATCGTTCTCTCTCCCTTAGGCTATGAAGCATTAGCCTATTAATGTCATTTTTCATCATGAAATTTCAGTCCCTCTCTTGCTCTCACGCCCCCATGCCAGATCTCCCCCCCTTCAGACCGAAGCCCCTTTATGTTCCCGTGACGCGCAACAATGAGAGCACTTTCTGCACCCGGGACCAGTACCTGGCCCCCCGTGTGGCCTTTATCACCTGGCTGGTCACCTTCTTCCTGGAGAAGAAGTACATCAGCACAGCTGTGTCCAGCACTAAGAATGGAGGGGAGGTCCTTCCCAAGTTCATCCAGGTGAGTGGCCGGTTCTGACTGATCCACACTGCTGGGATTGGTCGAAATCCATGCCTGTTACTTGTCATCCTGGAGCCATATTATAATATTTTTTTCCCCCAAAGCCTTGCCTAAAAATCACTGTACATGAAAAATATTGTGCTGGTATAATTAAATGGTGTGCATATAATCATTTATAATGCAGCAATAGCACACATGGTTTGTTCCTTAATAAATCTCCTGCTTGAAGCTGTTCTGTTTTCTGTTCCTCTGGAATTAAGAAATAGTTTGTCCTGGAAAACAAATCTGAACAAATTCCTCAAGTTATCACACTTTAATGTTTAGTCACAAGATTCTGATAAGCACATGTCCCGTGCTGTTAGCGAAAGGTCACCTCCGTCATGGCCGCTCCCTTATCGCGAACGTGACGCTCTGTAATGTGCACCGACCTGATGGGTGCTGGGCCGCCCGCTTTATTGGCTTCTATATTTGTGTGTGCGTGTCCCTGCATGTTCCCACGCGTTTCTCCATCTGTCCGTCTCCTGTGTGTCTGTCACATGGCCTGGCTCATCCCTCCGTCGCGTGGGCAGACTGTAACCGCGGGCGGTACCGGCCAGGATAAAGAGAAGGAGAGGGCCCCGGAACCAGAGTCCAACGGGCCGGCGGAGCAGGACAAGAGTCACTCCAACAGCAGCACGCTGTCGGACCGGAGGCCCAGCAACTCCAGCCTGTGCAGCATCGAGGAGGAGCACCGGAGCGTCTACGACATGGTGTACTGCATCCTGCTCTCCACCCGCGACAACGTCAACTTCGTCAATGAAGTTTTTCACCAGGTGGGAGCTCCGTCCACCAGGGGTGGGGTCCCTTTTCACAGCTACCTGAGCTTGAACGTTGCACCATCACAGTGCACGGTCAGATAAGCACATAAGATGATCATTGCTGCATGATCATCTTTGATTTAAAAAAAAAAAAAAAAAAAGCACTATAAGGACTCATATAATGCAACTTTAGCTTATGAAGTTTAAGTCCATAATAAATATTATCCACACATTTTGGTCTTTTGATTAAGATTAAGATGTGCATCACAGGCAAACGTTTAAAAACGGTTGTACCTGTCATGCGTTGAAAAGAACACCGAGCATTTTTTAACTTGTGTTTTGCTGCCCCCTTGTGGATAGATCTCATAATGTGTTTATAGTGTAATATTAATGTTGTTTACCGAGGTTTCAAGTCATGCTTTCAATATCGTGTTGTTCCCAGCAGCAGTATCATGTCTTTGTCTGCAGGCTTTCCTGCTGCCCTCCTGTGAGGCTTCGGCAACCCGGAAGGTGATAAAGGTCTACAGGAAATGGATCCTGCAGGAGAAACCGGCTTTCATGACTGAGCCGGAGAAGGGCAGCCGGGACGAGGAGGGAGAGGATGAACTGGAGCAGCTGGCTGCTGAGACAGATGGGCCTCCGGAGCAGGTAGGGTTACGCTGAGCGTGTGCAAAGGGCGTGAGCTGCACACTCAGCAGGGGTCACGTGCAGATCTGCACGCACCACCTGAGACTGCATGTCCTCTTCTTCCCCAGACTCTGGAGATCCACGGGCACAAGCGTTCGTCCAGCTGGGGGCGCACTTCCTCCTTCAGTAACGCCATCAGCCGAGGCTTTCTCACAGCGGAGGGGAACAGTGACGTGAAAGCTGGCATCCAGTCCACGCTGCAGGTACCCAGCCGCAGTGCCACCCCCGTCCTTCACACGCTGACGCAGTGATTAACACATAATCCACAGACTGTGCCTCCACCAAACCCCCCAGGCCCCCCCCTGCCCTATGTGTAAATAACAGCTTTTTAAATTCAGATTTGACCTGGTGCTCAAATAATTTCCACTTGTGGGCTCTTGTTCTCAAATCAGCGCAACCAGTAAAGTGCTAATCAGGGTTGACCTTGTCCATTCCTCTCAAGAGCTTGTGTTGTTGATGTGTGAAAGCTTTACTCGGGAATTTGGAATTAGTCCTTCCAGAATCTTCTTGAATGGCAAACTCTTCTTGTGATTTTCCCACCGAACTGATCAGATAAATATGAATCAAGGAAGATCACGTTCCAGGAAGAGCTTCAGTCAGGACCGAATGTGTGAATAATAATGATTTGTAATTGAATGTGTGACTCTGCTGGAGGTGTCTGGGTGGGATGGGAGTTCCCCAGCGTTCTGGGCATCAGCGTCTGTTGTTGCAGGTGTTCCTGACAAACTCGGCCAATGTGTTTCTCCTGGAGCCCTGCCATGATGTACCCAGGCTGGTGGAGGATCAGGTGGAGGTGTGTAAGGCCGTCCTCAACATCTACAGGCGCATGATCATGGAGCACACCATGAACAGGAAGACCTGGTGAGTCTGTCCGTACCCTCCTCTGCCTCTTGGACCTTTTTATGATAATTATCAATGAACGCTTTTCTCCTGTGTAACTGGGAAATATCTGTAGCTGCATTAAAAATAAGAATGTAAAACAAAACCCCTAATGGATTCTTCAGTCTTTTCAGTTCACAAAGTCTTTCTCTGTTTCTCTGTAAAAATATTCTCTGTAAATTTCATTGGGTGGATTATTAGCTTTGTGTGCGTGGAAAACGCTTCATAAATCACAACCGGAGTCTGTGCCAAAGGTAGGTCATTTATTTCTCGCTGCTGTGTGAGTCTAAGCCGTGGATGTCTGTGTAGGAGAAGAATCGTTTGTGGTGGAGTTTGTCTGTGTCCTTATTAGGTGACTCGTTCTGCGTTAGCTCATGGCTAGCTATTTTCAGGCTCTAATTTACAAGTGCCTTAGAAACGACATGAGCCGAGAGACACGTGTGATGTGGGGGATTCTGACGTGGGGGGGGTTGTCTCTGCAGGGAGCAGATGCTGCAGGTCCTGCTCAGGATAACGGAGGCGGTGATGAAGCAACCGACGGAGAGCCAGAAGAAGGACGCCTTTGCGGAGAGCTTGGCGGCGATCCTCTTCCGAGTGAGTTCGCGCTGGTGGGGAAGGTGGGCAGGAGCTGGTCAGCATCAGCAAAGGACGCAAGCTTGTTGGCGTCGTGGGAGAGTGTCACAGCCTCTCTAACATGGAGATTGATGCTGTATTACATAGACTCGCATACCTTTATAGGTCCCTGTTTCTCCCTCAAACACATTGTTATGTAAACAGGGAGAACATCCATTACTTAGTAATATAGATATTTCGATATTTACCTAAACCTCAGCTGGTCCATATGGTACGTTTCCACCTCCATTCAGCAAATTATGGCCTTTACGATTAACTGATGTCTTTGAATCAGATGAAGGATAGAATATTCAAATCAACTGTGTGGCAGCGTTTAGTGATCATCTCTGGCGGACATCAGACTAGTTAGGCCGTGTTGTGTTGGGTTTGCCTTGCCTTACCCCCACAGCCTAGATAAATGCTGCCATTTGGACGGCATGCTGTATTTTGAGCCATGTGGGCGTGTCCCCTGTGTCGCCCAGACGATCATCGTGGCATGGGTGCGGGCCAACCTGAGCGTGTTCATCTCCCGGGAGCTGTGGGACGAGCTGCTGGCGGTACTGTCCTCGCTCACGGACCGCGAGGAGTTGGTGGCCGAGTGGGGCAACATCATGGACTCGCTGACAGCCGTGCTGGCCCGCACCGTCTACGGCCTGGACATGAGCAACCTGCCGCTGGACCGGCTCAGTGAGCAGAAGGAGAAGAAGCAGAGGTGGCGAGGTACAGCCATACCCCCCAGCAGGGCTGTGTGTGTGCGTGTGTTTGTATTACATTGCAGGTATTTAGTTGGTACCCCCCAGCAGGGCTGTGTGTGGGCGTGTGTTTGTATTACATTGCAGGTATTTAGTTGGTACCCTCCAGCAGGGCTGTGTGTGGGCGTGTGTTTATATTACATTGCAGGTATTTAGTACAGGTGTGTGTGTGTGTAATAGAGAATTCCACTCTTACTGAAATCATTCCAAGCTGTAGTTAAGCTAGAAACCAAAAAAGTTCTGGATGTCAGTGTTGGACTTTGATTACATCACTTCCTGTTAACATTGCTAATATATGGTTGTACGTTACTAACTGCTTTGTAGGCATTGCTCCTAAAGGAAACGTGCCCATTAATTCACCGTGTGTCTGTTCTTTGTGTGTGTGCGCTGGAGTCACAGGGGTATCACAGGATGCCCAGAAGTCCGCCGCCGCTGGGCGCTCCTTCTCGCTGAGCTGGAAGAATCAGGGGGGCGCAGGGGTGCAGGAGCCCATGAGGTCCCGCAGCGCCACCACCTCCGGGGCTCCAGGGGTGGAAAAGGCTCGCAACAGCGTCCGGCAGAAGGCCACAGGTCAGCCCTCCGAGAGCCGCGGCCCTCACTCCATCCGAGGAGAAGTGTCCTGGTTTATAAGTCTCTCCGTGTGTCTTGACGTCCACAATTAACCATCTTCAAGAGAACGTGTGCCTGCAAACTTTATCAGTTACAGAGGTAGCTTGCTAGGATTTTAACGGCACATTCCCTATCAAAACGACAATTCTCCTTTATAGACGCAGAGCTGTGTATTATACGAATGTGCGATGCGTGTAGCGTGCTTCGAAATTTGTCCGGATCACGGCATTACTGAAGTATATTAAATCATGTAGCCTGGCTTATCGCGCCATTGCCAGTGCCAAACGTGTCACAGTCACGTCTTTGAAGTGATGTCCTGCGGTGCTCAGATTTTTGATGTTTAATTTCTCCTGATATTTCCTGGTATCTCATTGGGACGACACCTTTTCGTCCAGCGTTAATTCCTGTTTGGATGACGTGCCTTCTGGCAGGAACCGCATCCCCCCCCAATCATCAAGGCACAGAGAGCAGGCTGCGCTCTGACACAGTGCCTTTCGGCTAGGTCTTTATTGCGGTGAGGGGGTTCCTGATGTACTGAACCCTGAGCACAAAGGCAGACAGATGGCCCCCGTTGTCACCTGCGAGCAGAGAAAACGTATTTTGGCATTGGCCCTGTTGTTTTGTGTGACTCCCACGTCACCTTGTAAGCCAGATGTTTTTAGGCTGTCGGAAAACGGGTCACAGAGACATCTAATGCCTTAATCTACCGGCGCCAGACGTCCCCGACCACCTTACCACTCCCAGTTCAGTCACTCTGATGCATTTTTTTTAGCAATTGAAATTTTTCCTTAAAAAAATGTGTTGCCCCTAAGCCACCTGCAGGTGGCGCCAGTGTATCCTCCCCTTCAGTTGTTTGCTGATAGCTTCTATGTGATGGGAGCTTGTTGAGTAGGGACATAAGTACCCTGGCTGTAAGCTCCACCCCTCTGGAGCCCTGTCACTGCCCCCTGTGGGTCACTCTCCGCATCTCACGCGTCGAACTTCAGACACGCCGATATCCCCTTTCATCTAAAAAGCCCAGACATCAATTACATGGCTGTTTTAATCGTTTAATTAAGAAAGTAATTAATGCTTATTAAAATGTATTCATCGGTAAACCTAGCTAGCTAGCTACACAGAGGCAAACAAAAACATGCAGTAATTAATCGTTTTTTAAAAACAGCACTCTTCTTCCACAGTGTCCTGTACATTGTCCTAGATGTTGTGGTTGCATAAAATGGCTAAATGCAATGTATTTGTGATGTAGTGCATGTGTATTAGTGTCTGTAGTCTGTACATCATCACATAATTGAATGCAAAGTGATCTGTAACAAATTGGGGTATGGTATATATATTTTTTTCTCATTAATGCTTTGACAAAAAGAACTGGTTTCAAAGACATTTAAAATGCAGGCCTTTCTCCTGTCTGTATAAATGTGCAGTGTGGTAGAATACGCACCCCAAATAGTAGGACAGAGTCTGCAATTAAAGCACGTAGACTGTGCTGTGATTGAAGCGACTTGGCGGTTTGTAATAAAAGGCCCGCCTGCGCCGTGCATATAGCAGGCCGCCAGTCATCACTGACACCGAGCCCCGTCTCAGTCCTGTACTATCACACATGATGGAAAATAGATTGAACCTTTATTCAAATGCATTAAACCCAACTTGTCGCATAAATGAGGCTGATACATATTATAAATCCAGATAATTGTTCTCAAAGGACTTTCTTACGGAGGGGGATAAAAAAATTGGGGCAGCGAATATCGAGCAACAATATAATTGCATTCCAGGTCTGTGACCTTAGGAAAATCAATTTAAATGAAAATGAGCTGGAATGGCTCTGCCTTGTATTTTAGAATTAATGATTTCTTACGGTTCCCCTGTCTGTGATGTTATTGATTTTATTTTTTTTATTTTTTCTTTCTCCTGTGTGTGTTCCTCTCTCGCTCCTTTTTCTTGGAAGCTAAGCGAAGCCAGTCTATCAGCAACTGTGTCCATCTTTACGAGGCTTTGCCTACTACTAAAAGCGTGCCTGTTCTTCACACTGTGAGCTCTCTCTTGCCTGGTATCTCTTCCACCTCTTGCTCTCACAAACTCTCAGGTAAAGCCCACACAGAGCTTCCTTTTACTGTCTTCCTTTTTACTGCCTGTGTGTGTGTGTGTGTGTGTGTGTGTGTGTGTTTGGTGTCTCAGCTGAGGTCCTCTTACCCTGACGGGGTATAAGTTTGTAATTTGGTGTGATTCTGGAAATGTGATTCATTCACTGTTTTTGAATCTGAAGCTGAAATTTTAAGTGGGGCAAGAATACTGGAATTGTAGGGAACTCGCATGGATATGTAGGCGGGGTAGAGAGTATGAGTGTGGGTGAATGTGTGGGCGGGGCCAGGGGCAGTGTAACGCTGAAGTGAATGTGTGGGCGGGGCCAGGGGCAGTGTAACGCTGAAGTGAATGTGTGGGCGGGGCCAGGGGCAGTGATACCAGGGCTCGATGCTTAGTTCACCTTTGTCCCTACAGATGTGGAGGAGGGCCAGCTGCCAGAGAGTGGGGGGGATGGGGAGTCTGGTGATGGGGAGAGCCCGCTGCCCCGAAGCAGCAGTACCTCAGACATCACGCAGTCGACAGGGGATGGCTTTCATGTCACGCAATGTAAGTGCCAGAAGGGGGTGCACCACAGATTAACTCAGTTTAACGTCAGGAACAAGCACTGCACTGCACTGCACACCCTCAGACACTCCACATACCCAGTGCTGGTGAAATCATTGGCTGAATACCAGAAAATTGGTCACCTGACTTTCCTTAGCAGTTACTGAGGCTTTTGCTCACAGTCACAGTGAGGCTTTGCTGCCTCAGATGTAATAACAGCACTTCTCTATCATGGTTCCTATTATCAGTGTACAATCACTGTCTATCTCAGTGTGACCTCTTTCCACGCCTGTCTGAATCACAGGTCAGAAGAAGGAGTACTCTCCGACTGCCGGGAGCGGGGACTGCCAGGCGGCGCCGTCCGATGGCGGGGTCCCCGGGAGGAAGGGCAGCGAGCTGCCGACGGTGAGCGGCCGTCGCGCTTCATGTCACACGACTGTGCAGTAGAGGGGGTCTGCATCACTGTCCTGGGCCCAGTGTCACTCTCTCTCCCTTAACACCATTAGCACAGACAGCAGCATGTTAATCAACTGCAGCTTAAGTACCTGGATCTGTGAGATTTCTTCAGTTCACAAAGGTAGCTTCTCAGTTTCATTCAACCTTCACATGGAATAAGGGAACCCCAAAGTCTTAGTGGGATGTCTCATTGGACAGTTTACATTTGCATGTATTTCATTTAGCCAGTGCTTTGCGATGTTCAAATGAGGCCAGTGGCACATTGCAAACATACGGCTTTGGAGGAGCCGATTAGGTGTAAATGCAGCTAGGCTGAGCTGCCAGTGAACGCCCAGGTACAAGTGTAAGCCATACCAGAGCAGGAGCTACACGACATCTACCAAATAAAGCAAGAACCTAATAAGACAGCTGTTCAAATGAGCAGATAGTGCAGCATTAAGAGCATTCAGGGAACATGGAGGCTAGTAGAGGTGTTCCTGGAACAGATGGGATTATAAAATAAGTTTTGTTTTTCCTTTTTTTTTTAAGTATTATTTCTTCCATGCAGTGTGTTGTGCAAATACTCTTTTCGTTGGTTGCACGACTTTAATGGCATGTCCTTCCCGGGCTATCAGATCTTCATCAGGCGGAGCAGCAGCCCCGCAGAGCTGGAATGTGCAGGAGACGGGTCTATGGGAGGACGGGCTAAACTACGAGAGAAAAGTATGAAAGAGCCCCCTCACCCGTCCCTACGCCGACGGCTTTACTAGCTTAACCTTTTTTGCCTGTCCGATGGACTTTGCGTGTCTCTTCCCTGCATCCAGGCGAAAGCGTCAGCAGCGAAACTTCCAACGGGTACCTGAACGACGCCGACGTCTGCCTGTCGTGGCAGACGTTTGAGGAGGAGTCGGAGCCCCCGTCGCCCCACGACGTGGGCATCGATCCCGACCCGCAGAGGAGCCTCACTGAGGCACTGGCAGGTACCCGGGCAACCCTGGCGAGGTGGTGCTCTGTTGATATTCATTGCTTGGTGCAAATGAGATGAAGGCACGTCTTGAAAGGGGAAGATTTTCTGGTGTCCAGGCCCTGGGAGGTGTAGCCCGTGAGCGTCTGAATGTGGGTAATGGTGGCTTAGATTTAGAGATGAGGAGGCCCGTTTGGTAGAGGCCAGCCATGTTTTTCTGTGGCTTTAGTCGCACATTACCATGAGTCAGAAGGTCAGTGCCTTGGAACTTGGTGGAGTTCGGCACCTGGAAACCAGAAGCATTGAAAAATGATGCTGTTCTTCTTTTCAACACCTTTACCGAAGAGTCCAGACACCGTCCTTTGAAGAAGAGGAATCGGTGTTTTCAAAATTTGGAAAACTTTAAGGGCTACTAATGGAAAGTGGTTTATACTCCAATACCAAAGAACAGTGATCTGAAGGAGGGTGCAAAATATCATGAAGTTTCCCTCCTATCACTAATCCAAGGGATGCCAGGAGGACGTCAGCGTGAGTAAAGCATTGATTACAGCAAAGCCTTCAATTTTTTCAGGGCATCTTATTGTCCTTCTTAAGGATTGATGGAGAATTTGCTGGTAGGATGGTGAATGAGGAAATGGTTTGGGGGATAGACCAGGATGGGTGCTGTCACTGTAACATCTGTTAAACTATAAGAGAAGCTGGATGTGAAGAAGACAAATGCAGGGCAAGATTGGAGGAAGAAACATCAACAGTCATCTGTATGCTAAGGACCACACTTTCCATGGGAAGACAGGAAAGTTAAAGAACAGAGGGAAGGGACTGCAAATCAAGACAATTAAAGATCTGCAGCTAATTTCAGTGCTCATGGTGAGAACATAGAGGTTATAAATGGCTGCTGCCTCTTGAAGCATCAACAACATTGGATTCAGCAGTTGGTAGATATATGGCTGATTGGCTGTCGTGAAGTTTTCGCTTGTGGGAGTTTTACTTGCACAAAAATGTTCTGAGGGCTGAAGGAAAATTGATTGGTTCAGAGTGATACTAGAAACTGACAGCGGGGCTATGCGGGTTACCTTTTAGTAGCATTTCCTAACCCGATCCTCGGGAACCCACAGACTGTCCATGTTGTTGCTCCCTCCCCATTCCCTGCCAGACCAGTCCACATTTTAGCTGGCAGGGAGCAAAAATGCGGACCGTCTGTGGGTCCCCGAGGACCGGATTGGGAAACGCTGCCTTAGAGGAAAGGTGGGTGGATGGATGGATGGATGGATGGAGTGTGTGTTTGTGCTGCTTGGTAGCTGCTTGGTAGCTTCATAAATCCTCTGCGGAGGGACAGGGAGGAATATTGATGTGCCGTCATTAACGTAAATGTGTTTGAAGAGACGTGTTTCATGGCCAAATGTTAAATGGCTGTTTGGAACCGCAGTGACAGTGTGTGAGAGGTGATCTGAGGTCTGTCAGCGTTCGGGTACCAAGAACAAGAGGAGGGTAAGAGGCAGAAAGGCGGCTTGGACCGGCGCCGCGCCCTGGCAGCTGTGAGCCCGCCTAAGGTGCTGTCTTTCCCCCTCGAGATGTGAGCAGCCCGCCCTCCCTGCTTTGTGAATCCTCCCCCCTGATTGGCCCCCTCAGAAGGCTTCTTCTCTTGCCTTGGAAACAGCACAGGCACAGGAAGGTGTGGATGTAGCTTCCTGGTGGGGGTGGGGCGGGATTCTGCTACTCTCATGAGTGGAGCCCTCACCTGCGTTACTGGAATCGATACTGGGACATGCTATGCTGTTTATGCCCAGCGACCACCCATCTGCCTCATCCATGGCTCCTGTTACCTCTCAGCCCCCTGACTACCTGAGAGCCCCCCCACCTGAAAGCCTGGCGTTCATCATGCGGAGCACCTCGCCCAGTGGCCCGTGGGTTTGCTCAGCAGGCCCTTCTCCCTCTGAGAGGTTTACACAGCTGGACACGCTCGCCAGCGGCCCGGCTGCCTCTTGTTCATACAGCTGCCACCTCCACTGGAGTCATTAAGGGTTAAGTGCCTTCTGCTCGGCTGCTCAAGGGCGCCCCCTAGCACTTCAGCTGTCTGCTCCCTGGTTATGGGCATCATACCTCACCGCTGCACCACCTGCATGGCTGCTGTAGGTGCCCCACTGGGTCACTATCCCTGGCCTTTAACTGCTACGCCCTCCGCAGGATTTCATTATTTCATTTTTTTGTGATTAGAACGAGATCCAGTTTAGGGCACATTTGTATTGATGGCTTCCTCCTGCCTCTGTGGTTTCCTCTCATTTGTTAATGCTGAAGCAATGACTCTTGGTTGTTGGCACAATGACCTCATATGTCAAGTTGGTTTGTACTGTACGACGTGGGCTTCCCTGTGGGGACTCCCAGAGTCGTGTAATCGTTGTGTGGCGTCCCTGTGCTCATTCATCATTCATTCATTCATTGTGAATTTATGGCGTCGTGTTGGTGTTGTGACCTGTTCCTGTCTGGCACTGCTGTCTCTCCCTGTTCCAGGTCCCGAGTGTGCCTTCCCTCCCCAGCCCGCTTCCCTGCCCCGCCCCCAGCACAGCCCCCCCCTCCTGGAAGACACCATGCACCAGTCTGTGTTGCACATGGAGGATATGGGTACCTTCCCCCCCGCCCCTTCCTCTCTTCCCCATACCATGCTGCTTGGTTGCCAGTGTGCCGGCCATCCGGTCCGTCCCAGAGGCTGGGTGGGGGCTGCTTTCCGGGGGGGGATCGGGCCGTTTATCGCTCTCCCTCCTTCCTCCCAGCTCCATCTTCCATCTTCTGTTGGTTTAGCTTAGCTCTCCGTTGGGCTTCACACGCCAAAGTACACGTGCTCTGCATGTTTTCGCTTCTCCGCTGTGTTTCTCACTCCCACCACTGTCTTCTTTCTGCCTGTCAGCATTTTTTTCTAGTGTCTCAGTAAACAAACGCTCTGCAGTTGCGCAGTTTTGTGAAGTTCTCTTCTGAATGGCAGGAGCGTTTATCGGGGTAGTTTCAGTTATAGAGCTTGTGTCACATTCTCAGTCTCGTATCATTTAATGTACAAAGGTTCCGCCGCCTCTAGCTTCCTATTGGCTGACCTTTACAGTGCCCCTCCTCCTGACTTTTTATAGGTGCAATAACCAAGCATCTACAAAGAGGGTATCTGATTGATGGTCACAAGTTAAAGTGCCCTGTAATCCATTTTTTAGTAATTGATTTGAAAGCGCAGACATGTGCATTACGGTATGTGATCGATGTGGATCGGTAGCAGGGGCTCGGTCAGGGGGCCGTCACATGAATCCTTTCTCACGCTGACGCAACCACCCCGTCGGCCCCACAGACAGCAGCGAGTGCCTGACCGACGACATCAGCATCATCGCCGGGGGCAGCCTCACCGGCTGGCACGCCGACTCCGCCGCCGTGCTCTGGAGGAGGATTCTGGGAATCCTGGGCGACGTCAACAGCATCCGTAACCCTCAAATACATGCCAGGGTGTTCCTGTATCTGCACGAGCTCTGGCACAAACTGGCAAAGGTAATCCTCTGCCCAGCGCACACGGGATGGCTCTGGGTGTCACTCATTATGTCTTTCAGTTGTTTGGTTTCAGAAAATCGATTTTTTTAAATGGCTGTTGATTTTGTTAAAATAAGTGCTACAGGTGTATTTGTTCTTGATAAACTTTGGAGACTTGGAAGCTGGTGTCTGAAAGTCTGAATGTATATGCTGCTGAACTGTGCATTGTTTTTGGATGATTGGACCCAAAGATCACTCTAATGCTATTTATGGTCTGCAGAGAAACTCCACATAACAGCAAAGTGTTGGTAATGGGTCAGGTCACAGGCCACAGTTGTAAATCTCCAGGCCACAGTTGTAAATGTGCCAGTGGGCAGGTGCAGTGACGTGTGGCTGACGGCTCCTGTGTTTGCAGATCCGGGATAACCTGGGCATCAGCGTGGACAATCAGTCCTCACCCCCGCGGCCGGCCCTCATCCCGCCCCTCAGGATGTTCGCCTCCTGGCTGTTCAAGGTGAGAGGACCCCAAGTCTCCCAGTTAACCCCCCCGTGCATTCCAGAGTGCCCACGTGCCACACGTGTGCCACAGCGCCCCCTGGCTTTCCATGGCCTCCTCGTCATTTTTCACACTCCCTCTGCCATTTTAGCGCCTGTGTTTTTCACACTCTTTCGTGACTTTTGTTACCGCGTGCTGAGTTTTTCACACCTTGTGTTTCTGTTGCCCCCCATTTTGCTAACAAACATTTTCGGGTGTTTTTTATTTATTTACTTTTTCTTTTATTTCTCCTGCGTCTTGAGCTGTAGGGTCAGTCAGTGTTGGCAGCTCTTTGCTGTTCTGTGCTGCGGAGATATCAGCTGTATCCTCTTCTTTTCCTGTGCCCTTTAATGATTCCTCATACCTCTTTTTCTGTGGGTTGGGGGTGTTGAGTGTCAGCCTTTTATCCCTCCACACCCCCAGGCCACCACCCTGCCACCTGAGTTCAAGGCCGGCAAGCTGCAGGCGTACAAGTTAATCTGCGAGATGATGACCAAGCAGCAGGACGTCCTGCCTAACAGCGACTTCCTGGTGCACTTCTACCACGTCATGCACCAGGGCTTCAACAGCGAGGATCAGGTGAGCCGCAGGTGCCTCCAGAGGACGTGCCGTTTGACATCTGCTTTGCTAAAGATATTTAAAATCTGATATTACAGTGTAACGCACATTGCACAGGGTAAATGACATGTAGAGCTACAAAATAGGCCCAGGCATATGAACAAGGGTTCCCAGCAGGTGGGTAAACAGGCTTCATATTATTTGATACAAGTCAAATATTGACTTGAATGAAATATTGTGGAGGTGTAGTTCAGGCCAGTGAACACCAGGTGGCGGTATGGTACCACTGACCAGGTAGTGGCGTGTTTTGTTGTTGTTGGTCCAGGCATGAGCTGTAAAGTCCTGAGTAACTGTACAGGTGTACCTGTTGTTATGTTGCATTCATCTTTCTTTAATAAGAAGTGCCCTTTTATTTATGTTAATACGTATTTTCGTATTCTTACGTTAAACAGTTAAATAAATTGAACTTTGTGACAGGCCCTGTGCTGCTCTCACAGATATACCTCCATATGCTTGGATGTTCCTCTCCCTCGTATTAATCTTATTCCGCATTGATTTCAAGTTGTAAGTTAAAGGAAAAGAAAATTCCCTGCTCACTCATTTTCATCTTCTCTCTGCGCCGGAGCCTTTCTTCATATTTTTAGCACAAAAGGAAAGAAAACGTGACTAACTTTATGTATATCGGACAAAGCAGCCTGCCGAGTGCCCCATCTCTTTGGGAAATGCATATCAATCATCAGAAAAGCATTAACTCATAAAGAAAAACGCAGTAATGTGACATTGATTGGGCGTAATCTGCCCATTTTGCCTCCGGTCATTTTTTTGCGATTCCCGGCCAGTTAGCAGCCCGGGGTAATGCTGGGGCCTTTGTTGTGGGATCAGCGTTGAGTAGAGGTATATCCAGGATGAGAGTACCGTAACGTTGGCCTGTCGCTTCCACGGCATTCGCGACCCCCAGCTTTTGTTCGTCCCGATCAATAGCTGGTGAGAGAATCCAAGTCAGGGCTGTTATAAATGTAAAATGGAAAACTACAGATGCTGGCTGTGTTAAGCGTATTCACCGCTAACAGCATGAGTGTCTAACGGCGTGCAGGTTACTTCAGCTGCATAATTTATGGCTGAGTGTTTATCGTAAGGGTGGTTTGGTAAAGTAAAAACCTCTAATATATAAGAGGAGCTTAATTTGGTTTGTTTCTCGTTATGAAGGTATTTGCGTTTCCATCTGGCTGTTACTGCTAAGTGGGGCCCCAGTTGTTTGCAGGGAAGGGAGCGCATGTGTCTGAGAATGGGGCGAGCAGAAGGCCATCCCAGCACGACTGCCATGGCCCCCGCCACATACAGGAGCGTGGGGGGGGGGGCAGCAGCAGGGAAGCAGCGGGCATCGGGGGTCTCTCTCTGGTCAGGCGTGGGAGCCAGCAGGCCCGTCGGCCGCGGCCCGCCAGCTCTCGCCTCGTTAGCGTGGGCTGGCCTCCCCCCGCC
>JAODJU010000025.1:23305261-23316745 GCA_026776725.1 Gnathonemus echidnorhynchus | reverse complement strand
CCCAAGAACACAAAGAGTACAGTAATGGCTGACCTTCGTGATTAAATGCCTTTGTTTTGCGCGTGAATCGGCACGCATTCTGCCCAGGTTTACGTGGGGGCCTGCCAGCAGGACAATCTTATTAGAATGTTTCCATGTCATTAAATAATGTTTGCGCCCCCACCGCGTCTACGTGATTAATTAACGGCCGTCTGCCGCGCGCATCCGGCGGGGACGCGTTTTGGCGGGGGCTTCTCTGGCGTGTGTGGGGCGTTCCTAACAGCGACCTCACCGCGCTGCTGGCCGTGGTTATACCTGAACGTGTTAAGTAGGGCTTATGCTGAGCTGCCACAGGCCCAGTCGGATGGGCTTCTCAGGAGAATGTCCTGGTGCAGCCACACGTGGGGTCTGAACTGCCCAAGACGTCCCGTGCATATTATCAGTCCCATAATCCTCGTCTCTCTGGAGGTTTTATAAAGTGCACGATGGATGTTGGTAGATGAGGTAATACACGTTACAATGTGCTTATTGTGGGGAAGAGCTTTGACTGATATATATTTTTTTAGGGTTTAGAAAACTTGGGCAGTGGGCTAGAGGCTGCTGTCTGACATAGCAGCTAGTACTCAGGTAAAGCAGCAGGATCAAACCGGTGCTGGGAGAGGTCATGTGACCTGTCCGCTCCCTCAAGGAGGGGAGGATCCATGTGGATTCAGTGGATCTGCAAGGGTTCGCACAAGATCCAGGATAACCTGAGCGTGCTTCTGCTCAGGAACCGCCAAACCCCACCCCCTCGGAATCGCTGCGCTCTCGGCAGATAAAGTGCAGCAGCATGTTCAGAGACCCCCACCCCCCCCGCCAAGGCCTCGCCTTTACGACGGGGGCCGCAGCTGCTATGGAGCTCCTTAACCCCCTCCAACGTCACTCTCTCCCTGGTTAAGAAGAGCAGCCCTGTCCAGTCTTAGCTGTCCGTCCCAAGATCACTCAGCCCAGGCCAGAAGTGCAGGATTTGATCCCCTGCCCTCCTGGTCCTCTCTACCTGTGCTCTCTGCTCTCTTTAGTTCACATCTAACTCCGCATGCCTTCAGTGAGTCCTCAGGTCTTCAGGGCCCGAGCACCCGTCTTCACCGTAAGCAGAAACACAGCTCTCTGTTTGTCTTTCACCTTTTTGCATTTATTTTTTTCCCCTTTTTCTAAATCATTTCTTTCAGGACAGAAAGGCGCGTAATTTTCCTCATTGAAATGAAAGACACACATCTTTGGCTTAAAAAGTACAATTATTGTAACTGTGGCGCTGAAATGACTTCTGCGCTTTGCAGACACCAGGCCGCAGGTTACTGGTTGTTTTATTTCATTTTATTCTTTAGTTATGACTGCGAGGGGGTTAAGCTTTTCAGATTTGTGTTAATGCACCTTTTGTTGTGTGAACAAAACCGCACATCCAAAGGGCTCTGATGTAAGACCTTTCCCCCCCCTCTGTACCCCCACCCCACCCCATTTCCACACACAAATTTTCAAATTGTGTTTCCCTACTTATGGGTACAATGGAAATGTTTTCGGAGAGTTGTCTGTCGCACTAAAATGCTCATTTCGTGTAATCACCCAACTGTTTGCGACTGTTAATTACCTCTGACTGTTCAACACATTGCGTTCCAAAGGTCAATTACGGCAGAATGAGGAAAAATGTGAATCTACGCAAACGCTTAAACCAATTTTCTATTTCTGTCACAGCATGTTCCCTTTATTGCTTGTTGTTTTTTTTCCCCCCTTTTCCTGCCGCCCCCCCCCACCCTCTATTTTCAAAGCATTCAATTAACGTGATTGATTCACCAGGTAGAGAGCAGCTGAATGCTGCCAGTTTTCACTGCAGTGCTATATGATCGTGCAGGAGTGCTGTGATGTTTAAACTGGCGTTTTTTTCCTGATACGGCCCCTTAGAAACGGGGCAGATGTTTGGGCTGTGAGCCTGGCCTAGCTGTTCACACAAGAAACAGCCTGATAAGGAGAATAACACCCCCCCCCCCAGCGCTGTGCCCTTTACATGTATTACAGAATCATTCCCCTGCTATCTGCCATGCTGGCACTGTCCCCCAACCTCCTCCCCCCCAAATTAAACATTTTGGGAATCTTTGAAAAGACATGACCCCTGACCAGGAAAGGGGTTGATGGATGGATGGATGACAGATAAGTTCTCAGTGGTTTAGAGAGGGCAACAAAGGTCAGCATTTGGGCTTGTTCACCTGGGGGTCACCCAGACAGGTACCACCGTCAGAGGTTTGCGAATGATTCAGCAGAGTGTGACCCCCCCCCCCCAATCTGCTGTGGCACTGACTGGGCTTCGCATTCCAAAGTGTGACAGGGGGCTCATTATTCTTCCATCCCTCATCTGTCTTGTTGTGGTGACAAAAGACCAAACTGTTTCTGCCTGGGTGCTGCTGTGTTGAACCTGCCAAACTCAGTCAGGCCTGTGGACCTGGGTGTGACACCATCCTGCCCCGTGAAGCTCGTTGTTGTTGTACGTTAAGCCGCCGATACCGTTTGCTAGCGGTGCCTCAGTCGGTGTATGTGAAGCAGGTGTCATGGCCGCCTCCCCACAGGACGTCCTGCACACGCTGATCCGGCACTGCTCCCCCCGCTTCTTCTCCCTGGGCCTTCCCGGCTTCACCCTGCTGGTGGGAGACTTCATCACAGCCGCCGCCAGGATCCTCGACTCCGACTCGATGGAGGTGAGTCCGGGCTGGTGTGTGATGCCAAAGCGGCTTTGGTTCTGCTCGGCGTGCCGTGGCGTTCCCTTCTTCAGTTCTATACGCATATGAAGTTCTTGTGGGGCTGTTGCTGGCCACGCCCCTCTCTTTCTCTAGGCCCCCCGGGTAGAAGCTCAGACGGTGCTTGGCTCTCTGGTGTGCTTCCCCAACCTGTTCCTGCACATGCCCTTCCTGCAGACCACGCGGGAAAACGAGGGCGCCGTAAACAAGGACATGAAGGTGAACAGACCGTCTGTAGCCATGGTGATGACTTTGTTGTCAGACTTAGAGGTCTGTGTGTCACTGACATCCGTCGTCTCCTCTGTCTTCAAAGGATCACCTGGTCTCTAACCTGCTTAAGACGGCACAGATGGAGCAGTGTGAAGGGGCCAGGTACGTTACTCGCTTCCTACGGGCTCCCCCCACGCCGCCGTCCCGCCCTCACCCTGACGGGCTCCCCCCACGCCGCCGTCCCGCCCTCACCCTGAGGGGCTCCCTCTCCTTCAGGTGCATCGCCATCTGCAGCCTGGGGATCTGGATCTGTGAGGAGCTGTTGAAGCAGACCAACCACCCGCTGGTCAAGGAGGCCATAAACATCCTCGGGGTCTCACTGAAGGTGAGAGCTGGGTCCAGTGAGGGACATGGCGTGTGGCTTAGGGGGTTAGGATTCTGCGTCTCTGATCAGATGGTTGCCGGTTCAAATCCCAGGGTCGCCAGAGTAATGTACCGGAGAAAGACCCTTAATCCTTGGTTGCTCCAAGGACTGGCTCACTCTGCTGTCTCAGATATATGACATTTTGAATAGAAGCATCTGCTAAATACAAAAAAAATGTTGGTAAATGTAAAGCAGCCCCATGAACCAGATGTAGCAGTTAGCTGCCTGACAATTCAAAGTTGTTTCCGATCCGCTAGGAACTATTTTAGCTGCGTCATCTGTTGGGTGCTGGTGCGTCTGTTTCCTCCAGTCCTGGGAAGCTGCAGAAGATCAGTGTTCTACGGCAGTGTTTCCCAACGCAGTCCTCGGGGAACCTCGGACAGTCTACGTTTTTGCTCCTTCCTAGCTTTCAGCCAATCAGGAACACCAAATACCTGGTGCAGGTGTGCTGGGCGCTGAGAGGAAGCAAAAATGTGCACTGTCCGGGGTTCCCCGAGGAATGGGTTGAGAAACCCTGCCCTCCAGAGCCCTGGACTTGTGGATCTCCTTTTTTTGTTGCAGTCCCGGTACAGGTTTTAAGTTGATGCAGGTATCCACCGCTACCTTAACAGATTAGGGTGATCGGAAGGTCGCTGGCTCAAATCCCAGGGTCAGCAGAGTGATTCTGCCATTGGGCCCTTGAACGAGGCCCCCAGTTGTTTGGCTGACCCTGTCTTCTCAAAATGTACATCACTTTAAATAAAAGCATCCTATAAATAATAAAATGTAACGTAAATGCAATCTGCATGGGGAAAACCAATCAAATAAGAGAGTGGCAGCCTTTGTGTGCATTAACCCCATGCTATCTGTGTTTTATGTCCTCTGACCTCCCCCCCCCCAAGTATGGGAATAAGGTTGTGGCCCACCTGGCGTGTGACCTGTTTCAGCTACTCATCTACCACTGGAGGCAGCTGCAACAGTACGAGCACTCCCTCCCCAAGAGAATCACCGAGGTACATTCGCAGGCCCTCTTCTCAGGAATGCCCAGCACTCTCTTTTTTTTTTTCCCAGCATGCCTCAGCTCTAATATCCCCCTTTTCAGATTTTCGTGGCCACGATAGCGTTCCTTTTGCCGAGCGCGGAGCACTCAACGGTGGAGGCTGATAAAAAGGTAAAAAAAATAAATAACACAGCACAACAAACCAAAAAATGACAGGGTTATTTTATAGCATTGCTTCCCTCATTTGCCGAGTGCATTTGTAGTGGAATTCAGTGGTGGGTCCTACGGCCCCTCCCCCACTGCTGCCGGCTGGCTATTTTTGCCAGGCTTGTTGTGGTGAGGGACAGATACATGGCGTGTCGTGGTGCGGCTAATGGATGGGCTCTTCCCCCTCTCCCCACTCTTCCTCTCCCAGCTAATGGTGTCCCTGCTCCTCTGCCTGCTGGACTGGTGCATGGCCCTCCCCCTGAGCACGCTGCTGGAACCCATTACCATGCCGCTCCTGGATGACCCATCCTCACAGAGCACGCCGCTGCTCGACTACATCTACAGGGTGGGTTTCGCCGGCCCCCGGGCGTCGGTGGTCTTGCCCGGCCAGCCACGCATGTGTGTGTGGCGTCCGATACTCCTGATCCCACACGGCCCGGATCCGCCATGACGGTTCAATCCGCGTGCGTGTCTCTAACGGAGCATTTCGACACGTCGATGTTAGATTATTGTAAACGAGGGCTTATGGGACAGACAGCGGCTCCGCACGTCACGCCAGACGGCCCGAGAGCTCCTCTCAGCGTGCTTAACAAGGCATGCTGCTTCTTCAAGCCGCTCTTTACCTTCAGACGGGAGCTTCGTTCCCTCAGGAGAGACGGACTTGGCCAGTTTTACAGGCACTCGTGCCAAATTGTCAGTGGTCAAGAAGCCAAAGCCGCGGGCAGCCGAGTCCCGGCCGTAATTACCTACGTAATTTATTAGAACTCATTAAGCAAAGAGAGTAAACACTGCAGCAGAGATTCTGATAGTTGCTCGGAACTTTAACCTTGAAGGTCGAAGCTGAAGAGAGAACATTCTGGTTTGGGGTTGAACCGCCGCTATATGATGTCTAACCGCTCAGGACGGGCAGCTATGCGACGCAGCCCACATGCATGGCCATGGCAAACAGCGGCTCACATGCTACATGTCATAAATCAAGCTCCACACGCATGGGATCACATCAGGTGGAAGCTTTCATTCAGGCCCTGGGAAATGTGTTCAGGATAACATCCGTAGGACAGTCTCCTTTGCAATGAGCTGGCATGAATGTTAAATGATTTGTGTCTCTGTTGGGGGGAAAATTATATTCAGCTTCAATAAGGAAACACTGGGTTTTTTTTTACCTCAGACTCAGAATGGTATATTTAAAAGCCATTGGATTGAATCGGTTCCCGCTTTAAGGCAAACGTGCCAGCAGACATTCGAGAGCTCATCCATCCCGGCCTGTCACGTGACCGTCTGTTGCTATGCGCAGCCAAAGCTGCCCAGTCACCAAGCAGGCGCCGGCCGGCTGCCTTTCATCCTGAACTTCCTATTCCCCCCTAAAGACGACGGGGCGCTCATGGACGTCGTAAGCCGATTTGCATGGAGGACCATTTCCACCACGAATCATCAGAGTGCCCAGCAACGGCGTCATGACGGCATCCAAGGTTTCAGTGTCAGTGCGGCAAACCCGAGCGACGAGGACTCTCACCCCCACCTGCCCGCCACGACTGTCAGATGGTGGGAGTTTAAGGACACCAGTCATGGCTGTGTGGGCCGCATGCTGGCGTCCGGCCAGTCGCGCCTGAAACCGCACGTCTTCGCCCCCACGTTTGACAGCGAGGGGCTCCATCCGCTCGCCCGTGTGGAGTGCGGCAAGGATGTGAGGAGGGGGGGTGCCGGCACAGATGCCTCGGTAAGCCGCACAGAAGCCGGTGGATCAGCGCCCCTCGCACTGTTTGCTGAGGGATGAACTTTACACAGCTCAGCTGCTCGCCCCGCGCCTCCCGGGACGGCTAATTACAGGCTGCCGCGCTAAGCCGGGGCTCGCCGCTCCGCCGCAGCAGAGGCTAATGAAGTCCGGGAGGAGGCGCAGGCCGGGGCGTCGGCACCGCGTGCGGCCGCTGCTTTCATCCAAAACGGCACGTCACTGCACCGTTTCCTGCAAGCGGGTCTTTCACCGGAGCTATTTCAGCGTCAGCCCCACGCTTAAGGGTATAACAGCAGGGCCCCTTGGAGGATCAAAGCGGACAGCTTTCGATTTACAAGCCCACATCTTCCACAGAGGTGGAACCTGCTGCTGTTCGAGCACTACGTAGCAGAAGACCGCTTTGAACCGTGTGCGGGAATGAACCGGAATGAACCGGAGTGAACCGGAGCCAGAATTGTTAAATATAAATGAAACCATTAGATGTAGGTTGCCATGTAAATGGCTGCTTCTGTTAAGGAGAACAGCACCGGTACACGGTTACAGTGTCTTGGCTTAAGAATCACTTAAAGCAAACAATTCTACTTGTGGTTGAGAGCTGAACATGCGGCCATTTTGAGGTGATTAAATGGCAGCTTAGCTGTGGTCGCTTGACCGAACAAAAAGCATCTGCAGTTTTCTTACAGACATCATTAACTGAACTAAGCGTACTGTCAAGCTTCCCAGTAAACACCAGTTACTCTTGAAAAGTCCCTATTCAGTTTTTAATGGGCTCCTTAATATTTATTGCTCAGGAAACGTTTTGCCAGGTTTGTCCTTTGTGTTTTGTTTTGTAAAGATGTTTTTAACCCACTTCCTGTGTGCTTAGCGGTATCATGTCATGGGACCGTTCTGTCTCTCACCGATGGATAAATGTTTAATGGGAGTTCTATTCATTGGAAAAACGTTCATTAAAAAGGGAAAATAAGGCGCATTTGGACACGTGCCACACTGCCGTAAACATGGCAAGTTAGCATGTAATCCTGATTACACAGTGACTCAGTGTATAACACAGCACAGAGGCACTTAGAGGTGTTTTTGGGTTTGGTCAGGTCCGGTACTGAGATGGTAAATTGTATCCTGGTAATTACGCTGATCCTCGCGGGATGCTGGTCCTCGCGGGATGCTGGTCCTCGCGGGATGCTGGTCCTCGCGGGATGCTGGTCCTCGCGGGATGCTGATCCTCGTCTCTCCTGTCGCAGGTGCTGCACTGCTGTGTCTCTGGCTCCCACCTGTACCCCCAGCAGAGCCACTACCTCCTCAGTCTAGCGGACCTCTCATACACTGACTACGACCCCTTCCTGTCCCTGGGCGCCGTGCGCAGCTCTGAGCCGCCGACCCCGCACGCTGCCTCTGACTTAGGCAACCTGCTCACCGTGGCCGAGGGTAAGCTCCAGCTGCCTGCCTCCACTCCACCCCGCACCACAGCTGTCATTTGCGGGCACGACTGCCTCGTGCGATCAGCAGGCTTGGGTGTTTAGCGAGCAAACCAAATTTCCTCCTTTTAATACAATCAGAAGTGGGGAAAAATGCTGATTGGTCAGCTATGTTTAACAGGCAAGAAATTTGCATTGGATGATGTGTGTCACTATAATATAATAACAAGCAAGAAGATTTAAGACAGTTTACAAGGAACACTGTAGATACACTTTTAACACTACGCTGTGTATAAAAATTCATGTGAACATACTTGTAAATTGTGATGAATTGTCGTTTATCATTTGCTGTCTTACCATCCACTCGGTGGCCTGTGTTACCACGGTTACTTTACCACGGTGCTTTGACCTGTGGGCTCCAGCAGTTCCCTTCTCCCATCTCCTCAGACTCCACAATGTGGCGATGGAGCCAAACTGGAAGTGTGACCAAACGTATCGCACTGTCCTTTTAGCTTTCTGGTGTCATGGCGGCATGTTAATATTTTTCTTATTTAGCAGACTCCTTATCCAAAGTGTTGTTGAGAATGCAGGGTCTGACAGACACCCGGAACAACTGGTTCCCCATCGGAACCGCGGCGAGCGATGGGTGCGTGAGGCTCGCCGCGGTTCCGATGGGGAACCAGTTGTCCCCGCCGCAGCTCCCTCGTGCGCGAGCCGCCTGATCGAAATCGCCTAATGGGACCGATCTGACGTCGCAAGGAGTTGCAGAACTGCGGGTTGTAAAAAAAAAAGCAGCTAATGATTAGCGACAGCCTTCCTGTGCCTCATATCGATTAGGTGACTTCAAAGGGGCGCCGGCTAATGCGGCCGTCCGCGCGCGGCCTGCGCCTGCCTTTGATGCCGCATGCTTGTATTGATAGCACTATCACAATGCCGCCATTTCTTATTTTTTTCGGCTTAATAAGGAATAAAAATGTATCCCTTTCAGTTCGAGTAGCCATGAGCATTTACATAATTCTAATTCAGTATCAAGGTAAGTAGATCTATTCATCATATCACAAAGATCTGGCAGTCATTTACTGAGCATGGGATCTTTTCACCATTGTAAGAACTGAATGCCCTTTTCAAAGGTGTCATCAATGATTAGGAGCTACATACAAAGTGTGAGTGGGCCAAACTATTAGGGGGGGGGGGAAATGGGAGAAAAAATACCCTCTTGTATGTGATGACTGAATACTATTTTTGTTCAGCGGTATGAAAGGAGGGGAGGAAATAGCAGAATGCGCGTACGCATAGGTCCGGAGGCCCAGCACAGCGCAAATGTTAGCGTTAGCCTGTAAATGACACTTTCATCTGTGCGCAACAAAGGAGCCTCGCCAAACTTTGCAGAGAGCGCAACTTTTACTCTTTATTAAAAAAAAAAAAAAAAGGGAAAGAAAAAGTGGGCTTAAATAAAAGGGCAGACGAACGGCGGGATAAGTGGGTGGAGGGAAAGACAATTGGGCCCACGGGCTTATTTGTGCCTCTGGCTGTACTTATGCAGCAGCTAATGCATGTGTAAGGTGCAGCACACGGCCATTAGCTTCCGTTAGGCTTGTTAGAGGGGACTGGACGAGGCGTGTTCCCCAGCAGAGATGATAGCCAGCTTTCTGCTCCTCTGCCAGGCCCGCAGGCCTGGTAATACGTGTGTAATTGAAGGTGGGCTACTTTCATCTGGGGAAATGTATGGGTTGCCAGTTTTCACTTAATTATCCCTCCTCCCCCCCCCACATCCCCCATTTCATGTCTCAGAGAAGAAGAGGCGGAACATGGAGCTGATCCCTCTGACCGCCCGCATGGTGATGACGCACCTCGTGAACCACCTGGGCCACCATCCGCTGAGCGGAGGCCCCGCCCTCTTGCACAGTCTGGTCAGCGAGAACCACGACAACCTGTACGTGGAGTCGTCGGAGTTGTCCTCGGAGGTCTTCAAGAGCCCCAACCTGCAGCTCTTCGTCTTCAACGACAGCGCCCTGGTCTCGTACCTGCAGCTCCCACCTGTGGAGCCCGCAGGAGCACCCGGAGTGCGGGTGATCGTACGGGACATTTCTGGCAAGTACTCATGGGACGGCCAGGTTCTCCACAGGCCCCTGGAAGGGCCGGCGGCGTCTGAGACGCTGCTGCCCCCACCTGAGCAGCGGGGCCCCCTGGTGGTCGGCGGTGCAGAGGATGGCGAGGATGTCCTGGATGAGTTGCTGGAGAGCCTGGGCCAAAGCAGCCCTGAGTGCCTACCCCAACCACGCCTCGGGCTAAACCAACCAGGCCCCTCCCCCTACGGCATGACTGCCACGCAGGAAGGCGCCATCTTGGAGGCCATCTACCGCCAGACTGAGCAGGAGGAAGAGCACGTACGGCGGTGCAGCGACAGTGAGGGCGCCAGCGCCCCCTGTCAGACGGAGCCCTCGCACCAGGAGCCCAAGGCCCCGTTTTACTTCTGCAGGCTGCTGCTCAACGACCTGGGCATGAACTCCTGGGACCGCAGGTGACCTCCCCCCCCCCCACAGTTTCCAGTCTTTTCACATCAAAAATCAGATGCAGAACATAGGGAAGAACCTGTCTCTCCCCCCCCGCATTCCCAATGAGTAGCTAGGTGTCCAGCAGTGCAGTGGGTCTGTTTCAGGGTCTGCTGTGGGGGGGTGGAGTTTCAGCCTTAGGTATCTTATGTTTCCTCCTGTTATTCTCTGTGTGTCTGATCAATAGACGAATTAAGCCCAGGGGACGATGGTTTCCCTTGCTGTTCCGGTTCTCTAATCAGTAAATCGTACAAGGGGGATGTCAGGTGAATACAGTAATGGGGGGCTCCGTGTGTCGCTGAAATATTCGCTTGGTGCATAGTGGAGGCTTTTGGGATGCAATCTGGGTAGTTTGGCCGGCGTCCGCCGCCCCTGTGCTCTGGGGGTCCTGCTCGCTTGTGTACCGTCCCCTCCAGCCCTCCCCCTCTGAATAAAAGCTGCCATTTATCCCCCCGGAGTTTCAATTTGAGCTCCCCTCCCTCCCACAGGGCGGCTGGCTGGCAGAGAATTAATCTGCCCGCCACGCAGGCGAGCCCCCGTCCCCGCTGTTTTCACTCCGGTCCTCTTCGGCGTATCCCGCCTTTTTTAATTCCCGCTCAAATTAGAGACCCTCACCTTTAATGGAGGTGAGAGAGGCCCCTCCGAGGCCGACCGGCAGGCCCTTCGCCTCCGGATCGAGCGGCGAGGCCCGGACGCTGAGAAGGTGCGAAAGTTTCAGCCGCGCCAACAAACGGCATTAGGTGCCAAATAAAATCCGGCGGCTTTTGCCTCTTCCCGCTTCCCTCATTTTCCTGGAACTGAAGGCTTCTGAGAGGGCTTTCGCTGCGGTGCGGCTTTGTAGGATATTACAAGATGTCATTTCTGTTTCCAGCCTCCGCCTGTGTTTGACAGTTAATCATTTTGGAGCTTTTTCTTTTTTTTTTTTTTGTTTTTGTTTGTTTTTTTTTTCTTGTGAAAGCACGGTTTGCTGTGCGTGAAAGGCGAATGTGCTGTCTGTCGTTTCTTCTCTTCAGAAAGAGCTTTCATATTTTGAAGAAGAACTCAAAGCTCTTACGGGAACTGAAGAATCTGGATTCCAGGCAGTGGTGAGTCCCCCTTTTCCATCATCATTATTTTTTCCCCCCAGGTGAAACTCAGGAAATAATATTGCCGCTGTGGAGTTCAGCTTGTACTGGTCAAAGCCCTCCCCCCCCCCCGCCCATGGCTCCGTCTCTGGTGGACCACCTA
>JAODJU010000025.1:23270767-23280806 GCA_026776725.1 Gnathonemus echidnorhynchus | reverse complement strand
ACAAAATCACTGTATGTTTGTATCAGTCACAAACTGATGATCAGTAACAGTAATATAAAAGGTAACCCAGGCAAAAAAAAAAAAAATTACATTAAGGTCCTTCTGCACGTCAGAAAGTCCTGTTTAATTCATAAACTGTAGGAGAACCATCTGCTTTAAGAAGCAATTACGGCCTGGCAGTAGCCAAGCCTGTGGCAACTCCCCATCTTTACGTGTGACGGATGTCAGAGACCCATTGTCCTGCTCGCAGCTGATGGCTGTGGATTAACAGTGATTTGTTGTGACCTGGGGGTTCAGCTAAACACAGCGAGCATCTCTCTCACCATGACGTTTATGGCCTGCCGTGTTTCCGGGGCAGGATGCTCCGTTGTGCCGGGTGTCTGCCTCACGGCAACAAAAAGAGGAGCACAGGGACCCCGGTGTGGGAGCCGGTCCCTTGGGCTGAGCGAGCGAAGACCACCTGGGTCTCAGTCTCCACCCCTTATTCACCTTCAATGAGGCCATTACAAGGACATTGACCTTGGCTTTGATCCAAGGAGGTGCTTGACCCACCTCAGACTCCATACCCTCTCCTAGCTACTCCTAGCCTGTTTATCCAAGCCCGACGTAACTTTTCCTACTGGTGACCGTGTGTCACCACTCTCTCAGAGAGCACGCCTAACCCTTTTGTGTTCCCAGCATCAGGCTTACATCTACCACTGCTCTGCCTGCGAGCCCTTGAACTCTGACCCTGAGCCTTGTCCCTGTGCGAGTGCGTCGTCTTTTCTCCTGGCAGAATTGTAGTTAGTGGAATCCCCAGGGGGAAATAATCACCTCCCAATTCGACACGTACAGCTTAATCTCACTCTCGTAAGTCTTATTCTGAAGGAAGAAGCTCTGCACTCATTTATCGAAGGTCAGGCCAGAGAAAGAAGGTCTCAGTGTGAAGGAAAGGCCTGCAAATTTGAGAATCTGCAGCCTGTTGTTTTGCAGTAATTGCTTCATTTGAAGCTGTCGGGAACTCTTGCTGTGAACCGTATGGTTATAAGGAACGGTAAGGTAGCTGGAGGACTGGGGAGCAACACTGGGCGATAGGGTCTCGTCTGGAAAATCCCTAGAACATCATCATTCCAACTGTAAAGTGATGGTTTCCTCAGCTGGGGTCTGAGGCAGTCACCTTTGCTGTTTATACAGCGATACTGGTAGCTTTAGTGAACGGATAATGTTACTGTTCACACGTTACTCAAAATCCCCTTTGACATCACGGAGAAGAGTGTCATTTGGCCGTCCGTGTCTGAGTCATCGTCATTTCAGAAAACTAAAGTCAGCTGCAGTGGACATGGGTAACCAAAGACTGGTGTTATCTGAAGACCATTTTCCTGATTGAAGAGTCTCATGAAATACCTGAATTTCTGGATGCTCCTGTCATATACACAAACTGTTTAACTATTTTTTTAAAAAGAAGACTGCCGTGATGCCCTTTGAAATCGATGTCATGTGGAGTGACCGTGTTCCAGAGGGGCTTATTTCTCCCACCTGCTGCTTTTCGGCGTAATAATTTGGCCTTAATTGTTTGTTTCGCGCTGGACGCGTCCTTTGGTGAACCAAGTATACAGCGGCTCCGCTCCCCCGAGCGCAGCCCACAGCTAGCGAGGGAACATTTTGTGACACGGGCGTGGAAATTAGGAGCAGGGAGACAGCAGAACGGGGGGGGGGGGGGGGGNNNGGGGGGGGGGGGGGGGGGGGGGGGGCAAGGGGGGAGCAACAGATGCGTCGACGAGGCTGCGCGTTAATTTAACAGGCGGCGAGGACGGTCCGCTGATTGGCCCCGGCAGTGCCGTTCCTCACCGGCGTCTTCAGCAGGGAGCAGGCTGCAGGAAGTGGCAGGGTGCGGAGTGCTGCTGACAGTGGTGGGGGGGTGGTGGTGACTGGGCTGGGGGGGCGCCCCAGCTGGAGTCAATATTTGTTCTAGGAATCTCAATAACAACCATGCAAGAGTCATCTGCATTTCTGATAATGGATGGCCATATGGCCGTGTTGACCCACCGGGATCCGAGTTATTCGCTCTCCCGTTTGCAATCGTTTCCTTTACATCGTACGGCACTCTGGGCCGCCCCCCCCCCCCCCCCCCCCCCGTCGCATTGTATGCGTCAAGGAGCGCATAATAAAAATCCTACCTGCTGGAAGCATCTTTCTTGCGGAATAATAGGAGGCACTCTGAGTTTGCACATCCTTTCTCTCTTTGTAATACCCTGGTACCCTGGAAGTGACCTGTTATTGTAATGTGACCTAGGTTACCATGGCAGCAGAGCCTGTGATGTTCTTTTCGGTCTTCTGACGGCACTTATAAAATCCAGAGCAAGGAAATAATGAGACTGCACAGGTCGCTCTCTCCACAAACTCGGCCCCTCGGAGAAGGTGTTTCGCCTCCTCGAGGGCTGTTTACGCCGGACCTTATTTGCATTTGAAGTCCGTCTGTTTGAAGCCATTTGTATTAAGAGGTTATGTTTTCCCTTCATTTTAGCTGGCTCGCTAATGAAAAGCTCTCGCCTCTTGTTGCAGAATTATACAGTTTTCACTGATACTAATGAATGTGTAATAGATGTGAGTGTTTGTTTTTTTGTTTTTTTTCCTTTTCTTTTTTTACATGCGTATTCTGAAGGGCTTACTTACGTAATCGTGTGTCTGTGTGCGAATGGGCTGCTTATGTCCTGGCTTACATGTCTCACCTTTTCAGGCTCACTGTGTCTTGTATCTTTCCCCTGGGTGTGAGTCTCCCCCCTTCTATACTTGGCTCATGGTTTCCAGAATATTCCTTACGCCCTATTTTGTCGGATCTTCGATAGGCTGCTCTTTTCTGTGCGAGAGTATGCTGGGGCCTTATATCAAACAGCAGGGGGCGTGTTGAACCCCCAGCCCAATGGTCCTCACTTCTTGCAAAAGGAGGCCCCAGCGAACAGCCCCCCAGGCCCCGCCCCCATCCCAGCCCCCAGGCTCAGGTGCTCGTCATCCCTGTGTTTTTGTGTCCTCTTTTCAGCGATTCGTCATGCCCTCCCCCCACTGCCCCCTCCCCCCAGCCCCCTGCTGCTCCGGCACGTGCCAGCTTACCGCGGACGCCCCTGTTTGCCAGACGGCCGCTCGGCCTTGACAGCCTGCTGCCGGCAGGGCCGCCGGCTCTTAGCGGCGGGGGTGGAGCCAGGGCCAGGGCAGAGGCGGACCGCCGGGGGGGGCCCTTGGCAGCCGCTGAGCGAAGGGGCCCTTAATGAGATGGGAACGGCACCCGCCTGATCCCGCCAGGATTTGGCACGGGCGGGCGTCTCCACTCTGGTGAAGTTTGGCAGCCTATTCATTAGGCCGAGTCATCAGGAGTTCAAGCCCGAAGCAGACAAGGGCAAGCGCAGCCAAAAGCAAGCGAACGGGCGGCCGGTGGCCAGAGGCGCAGTCGTAGCTACCCCTCATCAGCCGGGAGATGAAGCGTTGGACCGGACCGGGCCGGGCCGGGCCGGGCCAGGCAGAGAGGGCCTGTTTAACGCCGGCTTGTCAGGCTGCAGGTGCAGGAAACAGGCATCCGCTCTCTGTTCCACACTTCAAATGTCTGATTACATTTCCTATTATCTTCACTCGATCTGTGTAAAGAATAAATGAGGACGAGCTAAACTAACGTTTTTTTTTTCCCCTGCTGAAATTTTCAAAGTGCAAAAGATATATGCAGTATCACATAGTGCAGCCCATAAATGTTTGGACAGTTCACTCATATCCACATATCCAAATGATTTTGGTCCCTTTGAATGAGGGGGGTCTATAAAAATGGTTATAATCTCTGTGCAGTTCTCCCAGTATAGCTGTCTGTCGCCTTAAATGAAAGTTGGCACTTTAACCCTTAGAACCCGTTGATTTTCGCCCCCATTAATCTCTGGCTCATGACGCACAGACATGAATCCCATTTCATAAGTTACAGAACATTGTACACTATGTGCGGAATGAGGCATATATTTTAAACATTTTCCACCAAAATGCACCCCTAATAATCAATGAAACATCGACGTTATTCACATTGACAGAAAACAAAGAGCATATTCCCCTCTGCAATAAGACACGTACTACAGTTCTGGGGAAAAAATATTTTAGAATTTATCTATTTTAAGCTTATAAATAAGGGGATAGAAAAACACTCAAAAATGGGCTGCAGTTCTACTAGAAATAAAAACATTGTGCAGCATTCTATTTAACAGGAAGACAATTACTTGATATTTTAATCATTTTTATTCACAAAAGTATGTATATGTATGTTTGATGTTGAGCTCTGTCAAAACAGTTGAAACAGAGCGTGTAACAGAAACAGCTCCCGTATGTAAATGCAGTGACGTGTAACAGCACTGGTTTGTTGTTTGAGGTTAAAATGCCGACTGACAGTTTCATTCTTGAATTTCACTTTACCAGTCATAGCATATATAGGCTGGAAAACGATCTCAATGAACATCCAGCTGTAGAGTCTAAAACTGATGTCTGTGTTTATCCCGTGTGTTTATCATAAACTAAGACGTGCTTTACTATTTCAGTTTCTTTCAGACGCTATAAAGTAATATATATGTTGTGTGTGTGTGTGTGTGTGTGTTTATATATAAAACCATGCATTGCTGTCTCTCAGGTAACTTCAACAAGTTACCAAATGGATACAGAATCAAAGATATTAAACCCTTGCTTTCCCACATCATAGACACACTAATTTCAACATTTATCAGATTATATTTGTAGTGCCCACAAATTTTTATATTAGATGAGACAAAAAATTGAGAAATCTTAATAGGCACCAGTAGTTTTTTTTCCTCATGAAAAGGTTGATATCTAGACTGTGTCAGCATTTGCACATGAAATTATGACACATATCTGAGTAGCACAGAATGTCCGGACAACAAAACCATAAAGCGTATGTGGCTGACTCATGTACTTGGAGTGTAATAACCCTAAAATCGAAAGGATAGAAAAGCATTCAAAAATGGGCAGGGTTGAAAGGGTTAAGCATGGTGTCAGTGTTTCACTTCAAGTCCTTTGTGATGGTGCACAGAGCCAAAAGAATAAAAACTGTGTCTCTGCAGATATGTATATTACTGTATGTTACTGCGTTTGGCCTGTTCGTCGCTGAGCTGGTCCTCCCCCCCCCCCAAATCAGCCTATGTAAAGCGCTGCCCTTCAGTTCTCCTCGAGTACCAAGCTCACACCTGTAACTCGTTCGTTTCCTTTGTCCCCCCAACTTTTGGCCGCGCCGCGATTGTGGGCTTTTTAACAGGAACCTCATGCGGCCGCGGGGACGACACTCTGACGGCCTTCCAGATTGGCGCCGACGACGTCCCCAAATTCTAATGGGTTCAATTTTCCCCCGACGGGCCAGCATGGAGCACAATGCAGGGGACACCTCCCAGACCGACTGCTGAAAGGCTGTCTCATCCAGGGGGCTTATTTAAGCTTGACAGTGGGGGCGGACATTGTGCTTCTAACTTTTTTTCTGGATTATTGTTGACTGCCCTTCATTTCCTGCTCTATGAGTGGTGTGATTGTGTAAGAGTGTGTGAGGGGGGTCAGGGCAGAGTCTTCACAGTCCACCCCCCCCCGCGAACCTGTGCTCAGGTCTCCCCGCCCCTCCATCTTTGGGGAAGAGCTGCTTGCTCCGCCCATCCTTTGTGTTGTCCAGCATCCGCACGTCGCTCTGTGAATATGTAGGGCCATCTGCTCATTGTCAATTAATAATTGGATTCATGAAGCTGATTTAAAAGGGGGGGGGGGGTTGTCAAGGTCTATGCAGAGCCTGTCTTCCTGTCCTTAACTGTGCCCTCCCAGCTATGAAGAGCGTGCTCTTTACCTGGAAGCCATCGTGCAGAACCACAGAGAGGTCATGACCTTTGAGGAGTTTGCCTCTCAGGTCTTCTCCCCCTCCCCAAGCTACTACCCCCTCAGCGGGACAGGTAAGCTCCTCAGCAACCTCCCCCCCCACCCCCCCTGCACACAGCACCTACCCCCCCACACAGCCTCTCATGTCAGATATTACACACTCTAGTTTCTCTTCACCCTTAACATCTTTATTTCCGTGGTAGTTTAGTGTTTTTCTTTTTAAAAACTTCTCTCTGTGTCAATGCTTAATAAATACAGCACCGGGGGAGGGGGGGTCATGGGTGGTGGGGTGTCACCGGGCCACCAGTTTGTGCCGCACCGACCCGAAGCACATTGGAGCTCGTTTATTGAAAACAGGCAGGAAGAAAGCTTCTTGTTAACAGTAAAGGTGGATCATGCTGCTAGGATACGAACGGGGTGGAATTAGTTCGGGGGGGGCTCATTTGTTACCATTTCCCCCCTCCCCTCCGCCAAACCAACCGGTGAACTACGCTTCTTTGCTCAGCAAACGCACAAAAAATCAATTCCGCCGCAGAGGTACCTTAGGCTGATCTGACTCCTTGCCATTCTGCTCGACAAGAAGATGGAGTGGAAAACAAAAATATATCTATGAAAATGAAGAGCCAGGCCTTCCATTACTCCAGTAGTTGTGCTATTGAATTTTATTTATTTTTTTTTTTGCTATTTATCAGTTTAGTTTTCTGTAATAGAAAAGTTATTTCCATGAATAAGTTTTAGTATTCAGGTGCAGTGGAATACTGTCCCCCTGCCTGCATGCTGACTTATTTAAGGATTCAGAGTAAAACCACCTGACACAGCGATGAAATGAGCAGATGTACAGTGATATCTGACATCAACCACCTTTCAGTGTCGCCGAGCAGAACACACACAGCGCCATATGGCCGTGTGCACCGTGCCTGCGCGTGTTCCAGCGCGCGTGTCCACATACGTGCAGGTGTGTGTGTGTGTGTGTGTGTGTCTCTCTCTCTCTCTCCTGGAGCAGCTTGCAGAAGGCTGGCCAGATAAGCGGGCTGGGGGGGGGGGGTAGGAGAGGCGCGCGAGGCCTATTTACATAATTATGCCCCTGTTTCGTGGAGAGACATTGAGAAACACTGTGCTGACCTCTACTGACCTTTCATGAACCAGAATACTAAACAGCCCTGGGACAGAAGGAGCGAGGGGAGGGGGGCGGGGGGGCTTGTAATTACTAAGAGCTGTGGTATTCATTTCTCTTCGTTATTTCTGTACACAGCACAACAGTGTGCCGGATTCTTTTGTAGCCGGGCTGAGGGAGATAGGCTGACAGGCTGAATAGCTGCCTTCAGTGTAATTATCTACCAGCCGTGCGTCTTCCAGGCCGGGAATAAACATTTCTCTTTGTTGTTCTTAATTGGAGGATTTGTTTCACAGCAAGATGCACCGGCGCTATATAAAAGTGCTCCGAATGTAATGGAGATTTAATGTAAGCGCCCCCTCTTGGTTCATCCCGATTCACTGCGGATGGCCAGACGGAGCATCCTGGGTGTATAGAGCTGGGGACTCGGCGGTCGGGGCGCATTGTGCACCGCCCCCACGTGGATGGGGTCTTGGGGCTTTTGTGTGCCGTGGGTGTGGAGTCAGCTGTCCCACACAAAAGCCTGTTTTGGTGCGGGGCAGAAAAGTGTAGCTTCCCCCCCCCTTGGGGGAGGGCTGTCGCGTCGCGATTCTCCTCAGTTGAGGCGGTGGTTAGTGAACACAAGTGCGTGGGACACTGGGGGCGGAGTCCCAAGGGAGCCTCAGTATATTGGGCGGGAAATGTTTATGTTTTAAATATTGCTGTAAAAGCTTTAGACATTCATGTTTTAAAATTATTATTTTTTTTTTTATTATTATTTATTGTTGTTTATTATCATGTTATACTTAGTACTTTTTTTAAAAGCACATTATCCCAGCACAGTAATTCCTGAGGGGCTTGGAAAATGCTTTAGTGTGAGGGTCCGCGTTTCCTTTTAGAGGCGCGTAAAGCGGCTTTTTCAAACACACTAAGGAGCAGCGATGCAGCCCTGTGATTTTGCTCCATTTCCCTCCATAATCGGCTAATAATTATTGTAATCTATCGTAATGTAACGAGCGGCTGAGTGATCGGTGGCAAATGAATGTGCAGTTTCTAAGGCTTTAATGTGACTCTAATGTATGTTGCCCATCACGGGGCGTGTGCCAACCGCGCGGCCCGCCAGAACCTCCCCAAAGTGGGCCCCTTCATGCCTCCCTGGCGTGTCCTGGCTCTGCCCTCGGCCCCGCCCCCCCCGCATCGCCCCATGCTGCACAATGCGCCGCGTTTGTCCTCAGCCACCCGTTCACCGCCCGCTTAACGTCTCATCCATGACAGCATCCAGGCGCTGGCTGGGAGTGTATTGGGATGCAGAGTACCCTTGGGCCAAGTTCGATTGTAAGACTCTTGCCTGTTTTTTTTCAACTTGGCATGTGCCCTCTCCTCACTCCCACAGCACTACACCCCAACCCCACACGTACCGTTAAATCCCTGCATGTCTTCCCTGCCACCTGCCCCGCCCACCAAGCCTGGCCCCGCCCCTCACTGCCCCTCCCCCAGTGTTGTGAAGCACCAAGAATCAGGCATGAGTTTAGTAATGTACTTAAACGCATTCAGCTGTTTGTGGAATTTTTCCTAGTTTTATTTGGTTAAGGATTACCGTTACCGTTTTGTTGAATTTGTGTTGTTGGGTTTCCCTTATGTTTTGCAATTATTTTTTGCATTTTTCATGAAAATCAGACGAGTTGCCGGTCAGGTTCAGAAACTGACGCACCATGGATAGCAGCTCGGTGACCGTCGTCGTTGACCCTCCCGATCACTGTGGTCTGTCCATTTGGGCGTCACCCCAACCGGGCCGCCGATCCTGGCTCCGTTTCCCATGGAGGACCACGTACCCCCTCTCTGTCCGTCTGCGGTGGCAGGGGGATGATACAATTACCCAGATTGCCGTGTGTCTCGTAATGGAAGCTGTGCAGTGGTGGCGGCTCCGTGGAATGATTTTAATCAGGCCTGCGCTGTGAGTCCATGTGGGGCAGCGCGACGCCAGTGACCGAACCCAGCATCAGCTTTCCGCGAGAAACCAGAGCCGCCAGCACCGGCTCATTTACACTCCCGTGTCGCGTTTAGCTTCACTGAGGTTGTCCGGCACCGTGTGCTAATTGCCAGGACACGACGCAGCTGGATGGAACCATCACTGGTGTGGGACACATCTGAGGCCGCTAAGAGCTTGTCGGAATAGTAATAGGATTATGTTTTCTCTTTCCTGTTTTGGATATCCATTAACCTTTGGTTGCCAAATGACGCCATGTTGACCTGCAGAGGTCTGTACGGCCGCGGCTTGGCATGCGGGCCAATCCAGCGCCGAGATGGGAGATAAAGCCCGGCCTCCCCACGTGGAGGTACCTAGTGGAACGAGGCGATTAGCGCAGTTTCTCTCAGAGGGAGTCCTGCCAGGGCCGACTGTATCCGATCCCTCATTAAGGATTTACTGACCATCTGTGACAGACACTCGCACATGTAGCGGACAGCGAGTCACCTGACCACTTCCGGATCTCTGCACGGGCCTGCTGCCTCTCCCACGCTGACTGGTCCACATACCAGTACCATAAAGCCTTGTTCTTACGGAATTCATTTCTCTAGTTGACAATATGCTGTATCAGAATGACCTCCAGGGTGTCACTCTCACCATC
Source organism: Gnathonemus echidnorhynchus (assembly GCA_026776725.1). NCBI lineage: Eukaryota > Metazoa > Chordata > Actinopteri > Osteoglossiformes > Mormyridae > Gnathonemus > Gnathonemus echidnorhynchus. The sequence continues at coordinate 23,271,221 of JAODJU010000025.1, read as the reverse complement.
ATCTCTTTGAAATCTTTTCTGAAAACAATTCAGTCTTGTTTATTATTATTTTTTTTTTTTTTACAGCAATAACCTCCTGCATGTCACTGGTTTCCTGTAAATCGCCCTTTAAATGTCTGTTTCTCAGAGATCGCTGCATCGCCCAGCATTTATTTGCCATTGTGTTCCTGCTCTACATGTCATAAGTTATAGAAATAACTTTTTTGTTTTTCTTTCCTGTGAATTGATTGGTTGATCGTGGAGTCAGCTGACCATCCCCGGCACCGCCTGATTGCCGCTTCACTGTCACGCCCCCCCCACCCCGACCTTCCTGCGTCTTACATGATGATCTGTTGTGTTTCTTTCCTTTTAGATTAAAAATATGTAAATGGTCTGATTACGGTAATTGATGAAGGTAAGCCCCCCCGTCCGGATGCTTGTGTGGCTCCTGAGGCCAGTCCTTTGCTACCTTAAT
>JAODJU010000025.1:23246951-23267405 GCA_026776725.1 Gnathonemus echidnorhynchus | reverse complement strand
GTACAGCAAGCTGGGGCAGGTGGGACATTAGCCATCTCATCTCATCCCTTGGCATTTCAGACTGGCACAGGTAGGTGACCTAGTAAAACACTGGTACTTTTAGAGAAGCTGTTAGGACCTTCATTGGCTGTTATGTATCTTAATTTGTGGAGGAAATGCTCCTGTCAACCAGATCAGGACTGTTTTCCTGTTTTTTTTTTTATCATTTACATATCTGTACTTTTGTTCTTAAATAATATGGCACCTTCTCCATACCCATATTTCAACACTAACTGTCCATTGTTGCTTTTGAGCGGTGGCTGTTGTACCATGTAGCTGGCTAGCAAACGGACACCTACCCTTAGGAGACGGGATCGCTGAAGACACCTTGAGATGTTTGCCTTCCCCAGCAGTGGTGCTGAATTCTGCATAAACTGTAAGGTGTGCAGAAGTGTGAGCTAAACTATGGTGAATAATACGATTTCTTTTCCCCCGTATTTCAGTAATTTAGATTCTCCTCTCCTTGATTTTATGCAACTGCTGGAACGAAGAGTGTAGGATACTTTACCCATGGGTTGAAACATTGTATTTGAATAAGTTTGATATGCGTGATGTTTAAACTGTTCCCATTATTTGTTCTGAGAAGTTACATTTATGACATTCCTACAAATTTCCTTTGCACTTATTTTTCCTCTGGTAACATAGATTTGAATGTTTCCGTTTGTTCTTGGATGTAAAAACGCTTTAATTTAATTTTATACATGTCTGTATATTTTCCTGTGTACATACGAGTGTGACAGGCGACTTTTACGAGCGCGTTCCGTGGTCTTGAGCTGAATAGGAAAAACCTGCCAACAGAGCCTCAGGTGAAGCCGAACTCCATGCACTGGTGCGTGTTTAACGCTGAGTCCGCAGCGGAGGCCCCCGGGCCGCGTGTAACACCCGTCTCCCCCCGGCAAGCCGGCACTCAGGCGTCGTTGAGGTTTTTATCTTTTTTTTTTTTTTTTTAAACTTGAAGAGTCCAAGCATCCACAATTAGCAGCAGAGGTGAGCAATTGGCAGGCCTGGTGGGGGTGGTGTCACTGTTGCCATGATACTGAGGGATGCCAGGTTGTGAAGATGTATGTGAATTTAGCTAGCAGACCCCCCCCCTCCAACCTATCCTGATTCTGTTCCCTCTGGCTGAAGATGATGGCGGATGCTGCAGCTCTTTGCTTTTCTGTGTAGTTAGCCTCCTTGGGGCTAGGTGGCGCTGCAGGACTGTGCTCTCGGTGACTGTCAGCCTGGCTTGGTTTTGCTCCCGCAGCGGGCGCCCCCCACCCTCCACTCCACACCTGGGATTAAGCTGGCGGGGAGGCCAGGTGTTACACACGCTGCTGGCTCCAACGAATCTGCAACACTGTTCCGTTGCACTACTCTGCCTTAGCCGGACTTTTTTTTTTTTTTTCCCTCAAGCACTGATAAAGAAGACAGGACACATGATCTGAGGACAGCTCTCAGAAAAGAAGTTAAATGTGTATTAAAGAATGTATGCAAAGAATAATAATAATAATAATGGCCTTGATCAGATCGATTCCTTCACCTGCACTGCAAACACAAACTATCTTGGCCACAGCGAGACATTTATGTAGCAACAGTAAATGCAAAATAAGAAACAAGTAATTAAGGCAGATGTTTCTGTCATGAAGGGATTTTCATTTAATTAACAGCTGGGTGTAAGTCATTGATATGATCTGGGCCGAACTCGTATCTTTACTCAGTCTGGTCAGCGTGTGAAGCTACGTAGCTAGTGTTAATTCTAGATTTCGGATAGGAAACCAGTGCGTGGTTTCATTGTGAGGGTTCTTACTGATAAATATAAATATATAAATGCCTGTAATATAATCTTTGTAAACAGAAGAAAAAAAAGCTTGAAAATTCATCTTTAATTGTTAACATATCAAATTGTTTTTAATGATAAAGTCATGTTATCTTTATTAGAAATGTGAAAAATGAAAACATTTCATTAAATTGATTTGGAAAATCTGTTTTAATGCTTATTTTGTTCCCACGCTCCATATAATTGCTCACTTTCTTTTCTGGTTTCTTCTTTTGAGTATTTTATTCTAAATTGGCATTCATCAACTGTTGTTTACCATTTTGAAATAATTATTTTTATTTATTTATTTATTTATTTATTTGAGCTGATGGTCTGAGTGCCGGAAAAATCACCTTGTTTTCACTCACTTGTGAGGGAATTCTTTTCAGATGTCTATAGCTCGACAGACCTGACAGACGACTTGGGGGTGACACGTCGCGAAGTTGCCCCGGCTTGGGCTGGTGACTTTGGGGGGGGGGGCAGCTGCAGTAACCTGACCCCCTTTCCATCTGTCGCTCCTGCTGTGGTCTGCTGTATCGGGCGAGGCAGCGAATAATGGCCTCGTCCCGGCTTTACAGGTGCAAAGTCTGTCTTCGCGGGCGCGATGATTGTTTAAGGCCGGAAAACAAGTGATCCGGCGCCTCGCCGCACCTGCAAAGCCCGTAAGACCAGCCATCCGCTTCGGCGCCGTCGATAAAAACGATTACAAGACAACTATCCTCATCGGTAAATTTCCATTCGTCAGTTTAAAGAAAAGGTTTTGTGTACTAGCGCAGTTAAAAAAGTGAGAGTGTGAATTTATCAGATTACATCCACCGAAATGCAGATAAGATCGGCAGAGTCAGTAGTTGCGGGCCCCCTAAGCGCTTTGCCGTTTCTCCTTATAGCTCCCTGATCTCACCTGCAGCGCCTCCTCTCCGGGCAGGGAGACGTTAGACCATCGCCCCCGCAGAGGTGTCCGGGGGGGGGGGGGTTCTGTTCTTCCAAAGACCTGATGCGTCAGGTTGCGTCATGTTCCTCCGTTAATCGGAAATCTTAATCCAAGGCGCGGTAGTCCTTGACACAAACAAAATGCTCTACGTTTTATCTGATAAAAGGAATCTTTAAGAAAACAGAAGCATGGTTTTTATCTACTGCCACTCAAAAGTGGTTTTTAAAATGTGGGACTTGAGTTGCAGCCTGACGGATGATATCGTTTTGGGGTGACTTTCCCGAAGCCGCATTAACGCCACGTACTTCATATGTTCCGTCTTTTAACATAGAACGTAGCATTAATGCGGCTTCGGGAAAACCTTTGCTTCTGACTAAAGAAAGTTAACGTTCAGCACCTGCAGTGTTCCTCTGATTGTTTGGATTGATAACATGAACCTTTAAAATAAAAACTATATGTAGTCTCAGTTAAGAAGTGAGCCTTTTATTATGTAATACGTCTTAGTCACAGATCGTACACACCAACAAAAGTAAATATTAAGACGTGTTATAAAATAGAAAAACGATAAAATAGAATCTAAAATCACTAAAGTGCCATGTAACTACTACGTTCATTAAATTAACGGATTGAATGCAAATACTAATTGGAGGATGCACAGGTGTGTCTTCGGAAGGTAGCACAGGCATAAATGGCGCCTTCATACAGTGTCTAAGAACCTCATCTGTCATTTTAACAAGTATTTGAAGTCAAACTTTCAATAATCTGTTTTGTGGCTTTTTTTTTTTTTTTGTTAGCCTAAAGTTCTCTTAACAGGTTTGTACAGACTTCTGCACCGGTGTGGATGCCGTTAAATTATATTAAAATACCAAAAAGACAAAAATAACTTCTGAGCATATTCACGTGTTAACTGAAAACAGACATGTCACACGTATAACAGAATTAACAGCCATTTTTTGACAGTTGTTTTTCTCAAATGCCACCTCTTCGCGTGAGTTGTAAGGTTATTCAAATGTACGACATATGCATAAATTAGCTACTTAAATGCCTCCACAATAAATTGCATTAGGTTTTAAGCAGTGGTTTAACAATTTATGTCCAGGGCCGGTCTATAAATGTTAAATAATTTAACTTTTTAAAGAGGCCATTATGATACGATTGACTGAGGACCACAATACTCTCATCAATAGTATCTTTCAGTGGCTAAATTAAGATGCGATCAATTAAAATAGATACCAGGATATACTAAAGGTGCTAGAACTCATTGTTCTTGGGGGGGGGAGACTGCGATTTAAGCGCGTTAGTCTATGCCACCCCTTTTAAATCGTGCCAATACGGTCGTAAAGCAAATCGAGGTCACCTCAGTACAATCCCGTGGCGCGGCACATTGTTGCAGGATTGAATCAAGGGCAGAGTGCGCCGTTAATAATCGAAAATCGAAGTCTCAAGTCACTTCAAGCAGAGACGAATGTCTGGAAAACACAGAGGTGATCACTTTGTAGAGTGATTATCGTGCATGGCTCGCCAAGGCATTTGTTTCCTTTCGAGGTAATCTGGAGTTCGCTCTACCTTGTTAAACTGCAGGAAATGGGATTTCTCTCCCCCCCATATGTGAAATAGAATTGACATAAAGACATACATTTTTAATTTTAATTTTAGTTGATTTTCCTACACATACATTACATACATTAAACTTAGTTACGAGTGAATTCGTTTGTTATTGAACTGGCAAGCTGTACCGTGAGAAACGATATGGTCTTTTCTTGAAGTTGGCCGTTTCTTAAGCAAGTACATATAGTGATACTTTTAAAATCATTCTATAATTAGGAGTTATTACCATTTAGTCCGTTTTCATTAATTAAAGATATTAGGCCAACATATAAACGTTAAATTAGGCTGCTTTGTCGGTTTATTTATATACTAACGTGTTGCTACTAATGCAACATCTCAATATTTTAATGAGAATGTTTTATATCAGCGTATTTAATATTTAATTGATGACCAATTCCCTCATGTTCCTTTTGAACTGTTTTATTTCGTAAATAATTCATTTCTTCGGATTCACTTATTACGCAGATTTCAGTTTGGTTTAATATAGCAATGTTGTGCATTTACGTTTATAATGAGTTTGTCTTGTGGTTTGTCAGGTTGTGAGAAATCAGTCCGTCTGACAAGGTTTCCTTTCAAATCCAGCCCAAAGAGGGATAAAGTTATGCTGCATGCATAATTAAAAACCACATACTAACAAGTTCATGTAAATCATCGTGTCACGTAAGGGTAAAAATTAAACTCTATTGTCGTAAGTTAAATATGCTCTATTTGTTAAATATGTTAAATATTTTAAATGTATTGATCAATGAATTCGCCTATTTTTCTCTCAAAAAACTCTGCAAAATCCTTACTTATTCGTGGCCTGGAAATAACTTTTTTTAAATTGTTTCCACTTTGTTTACTCACAAACTGAGTCGTCCAAGATGCTCATAAAACCTGCGAGTGAAAAACGTGCCGAAAGTGATCATGACGCTGACAAAGCAAACGTTTGCCATTTTGAAAATATTTTATTTGAAGAGAGAGCCAACACAGTTTAAACATACGATTAAAGCGCTATAAAATCTAACATTTAAGAAAATAACCTGTGTATTAGAAAAGGATTGCATCTAAAATAAGAGCTTACGTTTTACAAGAGCTGTGTAGATTGTAGTAAAGTTGTAAACCATCCACAACATCATAACAACGTATAGATAAATATGACAAAGCAACATTTGGCTAAGACGTCAAATTCCAGAATGACTTACAGAATTACACAACACAATAATTTACGTAAAATAGTCTTCATAAATAAATAAATAAAAATATAACGATGAAACATATAGCAATAATATTAATAATATAGATGATGATAAAATATGTGCCGACTTTATCAAAAATTAAAACAATCATTACAGACATTGACATTTTTAAGGCAGTTACAGCACGATAACTTATGTGTTAAAACTCTAAAGGCATTAATGGTTACACTTCAAGGGAATGTTTAAGAATTTCGTTTGCTTCAAGACAACGGTAAAAGTCGATGTCCAGCGATTCACAAGCTATAATAAAGCTAACGTTATAGAGAACATTTACAGCATGTGAATTAAAAGGCATTTATGACAAAAAAGACACCTAAAGATTTAGAGCAATTTCTTAGGTCTAGAAGCTAGTACATTAGCACGTGTGCAGCAGTCCTAAAAAAATATCTTTAACAGTCAAACTAATGTTTTTTTGTGATAAACTAAGTCGAGAGAGATTTGAAAATATATACTTCAAGTTATAGTTCCGTAATATTTCAATGGCCATTGATTGGTTTGACCGAGGCGCCCCACGATCTTTGGCGATTCGGATCGTAAAATCGAGGCTTTCCATGCCGTATTTTCCCGTTTAAAGGCACGACTTCTTGAAGATGCTCTTTAGCAAGCAGGGCGCACCGGCATCTGAAGGAGGATAACCTGCCTGTTCTCCGAGGGGTGGCATTTGTTAATGTGCCTCGTCAGTCCCGGCGAACTGTAGAAGGTGGCAGGACAGTATTTGCAGGGAAACACCTGGGAGGAGTGCAGGAGCCGAAGGTGTCGCTCCTGGCTGCCCCTGTTGGGGAAACTCTCACCACACACCGGGCATAGGAGGCACTCCAGGGGGCTTAGGTTCAGTGGACCTTGGCTTTGGTTTTCGTCGGAGGGCGGCGCCTGGTTGAGCTTCTCGGCTCCCTTCTCGGCGTTTGGGAATCCATGCTCTTCCAGGATCTTACCCTGCGAGTGTCCCAAGAGGTGCTTTCTCAGGTAGGCTTGGCGTTTGAACTTTTTCCCACAGTGGTGACAGTCGTAAAGGCCGTCTTCGGACCCAGACTCTGACGGACCCGGGCTGGGGGTGTCCCTGTCGCTGGCCAGCTCTGCCCTCATGTCCTTGAAGTCGTCGGATAGGGCCTTGACACCAGGCGGCATCTTGGCGATCTCGGATCTGGCGCCGGGCGCGGCCGACGCGCCGTTCGCCGTTTGCGGTCGCGGCTTGTGCCAACGCCTGTGAGAGGCGAGGTTTGCCGGGCAGCTGAAGACCTTGTCACATTCAGGGCACCTGTACTCAACCCTCACGATTCTCGAGCACTTGTGCTGGGCTAAAGAAAAAGGATCGGCGTATTCTTCCTTGCATAACTGACAGATGAATTCCCCCAAGGGCTTGTTTCCTCCAGACGACGGCGGTCTTGGTTTTAAATCGACCGGTCCTTCTTTAATTTTCAGACCAAGTACAGGAGAAGTTGTGACATCGTCTTCAAAATGGAGTTTTCTGATTGCTTTGGGTTTCTTTGCCACCGGTTTACTCTTGCGGTCATTGTCGGATGTCGGTCTTTTACTGCCGTTCCTGACGGCAGCCGAGGGGACGCCGCTCGTGCCACTTCGGCTGCTGTTGCTGGTGCCGATTTTCAAGTCCACGGGTGCAAAGAGGAGCTGGTCCAAAGTGGTGAGGGCGGCAGGTGTGGGGAATGACTCTGCAGAAATGGGCGAGCCCAGGTTAAAACTTCTCTCGAAATACCTCCTCTCGTGTTCTTTGCTGATGGGCCGCGTAGGGCTGTACAGAGCCTGATACACCGCCTCGGGGTTGCCAAATTGTACTGGTTTTGCATCCTGTCCAGAAACCGGTGTGTCCGCTACGTGGTTTGGTGACGCCTCGGCGCGGTCTGGGCTGGAAGCGACGGAAACAGCTGGGGATGCATCGCTTTGACTCTTCAAAGCCTGGATCTGGTCCTGATCATTTTCGTCAGCGCGAACCCTGTAGGATACGTGCCCCGATTTCTTGTTTCGCTTTACCAGGAAACCCTTGGGCATCTTTGCGGATAACGAAAATGGCACTTGAAAAAAGATGCGCTGGCAGTTTAAATGAAATCCAGGTTTATAGGATTACAGGCGCGCTCGCAGCTTTGATTCCGCCCGTACCTTTTGGCTATTGATCTTTCTCTTCCCGAAATGCTTTCGTCTCCAAGGCATAGCTGCACTCTTTTTAAGGAGGAATGATGCTATTGTTCTCGCCCCTTGTTGCCACATCCCCAACCAATCAGATGAAACATAGATCCCTATGGATTTGGTAGTGGGAGGGCAGAATGAGTTGGGTTCGGGGGAAATGTGGGAGGGTTTGCAGATTGCTTAGCAGATGTACCTGTAGTGTATTATATTACTGAGCGTTTTGCGCCCCTCCCCGATGTAGGCACACGCCGGGACCCTCCTCTTTTTACGGTCTGATGGGTTTCTATACAAATGCACACGTGCCGTGGCTTTGTGCATCGCCTTTGGGGGCTACCGATCTGCCAAAAGGAAACGTCCGTCACTACCGCCATCATCAGAATTTTAAATTAAAATTGGGCGTGAGGGTTTTCAAACGAAATAGCAACAAAGAAGTTGCGGTTAGTTGAATTGCACCCTGCATCTACTGTAAAATATTTAAGTTCTCGTCAGCAGGCAATGGCCACTAACCTTAAATTTAAAATATAGTATTGTGACTAAGATCAGTTCGGACACAATGTCGGTTAGTTGTATACCATTATGACGAAATTAACACATATATTCCGACAAACCCTGACTGGCGATCTTGTGCTCCAGAAGGTACGCTGATAATACCGAGCGCAAATTACTTTGTTTACTACGTGTTACTTGTTCCCTCAGATGCGTGTTTTCTATGGAAGCGGTGGCGCTCATGGTCATTGGACACCTGCAAATAAATACAGCGGTAAAAATGAACATAAACAGATATTTAAAATAGGCTGCACGTTGTGGCACGTGTCCGATGCGGCAGTTTAACTCTACTTATAAATCAGACATGTTACGCATACATAAATAATAAGAAGGGCTTCTCATTTTACAACACAATAGCCATGCCTGCCCAAGCTGTATATCCCGTTTGCGTTTGAAAAGCAAATTGACCTCTTCACTGTGAAATAGGACTCTCAGGCAATCTGGCCAAAAGATAGGCGCGTGCTGTGTATAATCAGGGCTCCGAACAAAGGAGGCCAAACCCGAAAGGGTCAATCCACGGTGATCTCCCCATTAAAGCCGCACAACTTCCCCGGGTCAGAGCTGCCTCAAAGACTTTTAAATGTGTATAAATTTACGCGAGCGCGCACGAGCACGCGCGCGCACACACACACATACACAAATATGCATGATTATTTATGCGTCGGAGGGAAGAACATCTAGCCGACTCTAATTTCTTTTAAGGGTTTTACATGGACGAGCAGGAGAGGGAGTACATGATTAATCGACTAGCCTATTTCTTTGGAGATGTTTTGGCATGTAGCTATAAAGCACATTTTGCGCCTTGTTTACGATTAACCGAATATATTATTTGTGTTTTTACTAATTAGCAGCATTTTAAGTGCACGTTCTATAACTAGCCCTACACTTTTCAAAAGCACTGGAAATTATCTTGTAGTAATTATTTTGATCTTGTGTTAGTGTGCGATTAATTAAAGCTCTAACACATACCATCAGCGCCTATTAAAATTAGCAACATATGTCACATATGTGGGATTATAATTTTCAAAATGAGAAAAATCTTCGTAAGGCCTGTCTGCTGCGCTGAACTGCTTCATTACCAAACTGTACAAAAGCCTTGCATAGTAACTTATTCTTGTGAAGCTGTGTTTGAGTATTCTGAAATTAAGGGATGACATTTCAAAACCCATTTAGGCTCACGATTTCAGCATTTTAGAAGAGCAGTGATTAATAGTAATTGCTTTTAAACTATTAGGGAAACTGTTAAATGTTACCTAAACAGATAAATCTGCTCATAATCAAGCCACGTTCTGTTTTTAGCGTGTTTCTGGGTGTACAGTGTTCGCCAACGAGCTGTAAAACACCATTTTTTGGTTAGAAAGTCTGGAAATGTTAATTACTGAAGGAAGCCGTGTGCTGCTGACCAGCGTAATTTCATTAGATTCAAGCTCGCCCTCACAGGATTAGTCGTTCGTTAGTTACACGTGGAAATAATAGTACAATATAGCTCTTTTAACTCATATTGTTCACCTTATTAGCATAAAGCTGCAGTGGACGAAGTCAAATTACACCACCAGTGTATCAGAAATTTAATATGTTTCATTTAAACTTATTATTCGCTTCTGTTTTTATAGGCCTATATGCAAGCTGCATTGGATACATTTTACCCATACACATACTGAAATAAACTAAATAAAAAGAGGAATTACAGTTATAGGTTACGAAATTCTTGCAAGATGGCCTATTTAGTATTCCAAAAGATGGCGTTTTTTTTAAAACATATTTAACCAGCTGACTTTGAGCTGCCGCTGTTTTGGCGCAATTAGCAATATGCAACGCAGTCATTTTAAACGATGACTTTTCAGTCCGGGTAAAGTGGTCGCTCATTATTTCTTGTATCGGTTGTATCGGTTTGTGTTGTGCTCTGAGTTTTAGGGTCATAAAACCAGGTACAAAATTTCAGAGCCGACGATTAAAATGGTCACACAATTTACGGATGTAAATTGCACTGTGATGGACTCAAATCCTATAAGAAACAACTTATGCGCGGAGTATAATGATAGGGAAACATAGATGAACAGGTTTTCACTCACTGCTGCACCGTCTTTTCTGTCATCGTCTCAGTAAACGTTTGTATTTGTTTTCTGGTCCGGAGAGCGACCTCGTTTGATGGCATTTTAACGATTACTAATTTCCCGTCATTTTTAAGCGCGTGTGGGCTGGTAATATTTGTTTCGGATGCGTGTGCGTGTGTTTGTTCAATGGCGTGTGCTGCCCAGCGGGAGATGTACTGAAGATTTGCGCCCAATTAGCATACAGCTGCTGGTCCCTCTTGCCTAATGTACACAATATTCACTTTCATCCAGGCCTTATCGGCGTCGCATGGAGTCACAGCACCATGCCCGTTAACAACAACAAAGACGCTCTTTAAATATCTCACTGAACGCCATGCTTCTGTTCCCGGCACGTCAAGATAACCCTTTTGATTTATCACTAAGTGTCAACTTTGCGCTTTAACAATTCTAGATTTGAAGAAAAGAAACGGGGGAAAAGCCCATATCAAATTAGCTAGTTTTATTTGCTCTTGTTTAAATATTATAACTTGATCTATGTTTAGGTTATTGCTGCGGGATGTGTACTATAAGAGGTAACATTTAAAATCCACCAGATGTAATTAACTAAACAAAATTACCTGCAAAGTACACAGTATTGTTTGGACATATCTGGAAAAAAATCTATTTTTTTGGCAATGGACTTCATAAATGATTTCTCAAATTATAACAAATTGTGTGTCGTATAATTGGAAAGTTTTAAAAGGTCTCAAATGCTACACATGGAACAAAACGAGTCGTTTATAACAATATAGTGATAACGAAGTGAGTCAGAATGAGAGGGACCCTCTCGCCGCATCGATCTAATTGTTTGCGCCACCTGCAGGAGAAAGTAAACGCTGCACCAGAAACAAAAGAGTTTCCGCCTCTACCGGTAACTTTCACGCTGTATTTTGGTAGCAATCCACAATTTCGCCTTGCTGTTTGCAATTGACAGTCTATGCGTTTTATGTGCATAAGGGTCAATGAAAGTAATGGGTAAATGCTTAAACAAATTCCGGATTTTCCAGATGTGCTGCACTAACCTTGGTCATATAATTATGGAAACTTTTAATAATTATAGTAGGCCTACTTTAATTATGGTAACCATAATTCCATAGTTAAGTTTATTAAGCGCTTATCATCGGATTATATAATCGATGTCTTAGATTCTGTAGTTGTCGAATACAAAAAAAGAGAATGAAATCGCCTTTGTGTTTCCTACCAAGCTGGTCTGCGCATGTCGTATCCACGTCACAATACTATCGTCAATCAATTATTTCGATTGTTCCTGATGGTAAAACCAACTTACAGAATTAAAGTGAAAATGGCCGCGATCGGCACGATGACAAGACCCAGTCACCAATGTATATTTAATCAGGGTTAGGGGGGACGATGACCAGAGCAGAGAGACTTCCACTATTGTTTCCTAGCAATGGGGAAAAAAAGCAGATTGGACAACTGCATAAACAGATTAAATTCACAGACAATGGTCGAAGTGATTTGGGGTCATATGTGTTTAGATATTAGAAGGAGGTTTTTGAAACTCACGTCTCCTCGGTGAAATACAGCGAATTAGTGCCAGGGGAAAACTAATGAAACCCGCGTTTAATCTTGGCTTTCTGTCACTTTGTGTTACACATTAGACAGCTGTTATTTTTCTCGCCTACCTCTGCCCGGGTGTTAATGCGCACGAGCCACTGGACTGCGGTAGGACCTTAAATACCCTGTAACGTAGAGTAACCCAGCAAGGAGGGGGGCAGTGATCGCACAGATAGCTGAATAGGAAATGCATTATTAAGCGAAATATGGGGCGGAAATGGCCTCCGTGCCTGTGAACCCAGCGAATATAAATTACATGACTTGTTTGCTTGTGAGGAGGCATATCGAGATATATAGCGTTAAGGAGGGGGGTTTCTAGCTACTGAAAAGACCCGGGGCTAAGTTAGGTTTACCTGGGGCTATAGGCTTAAAATACCCGTGATATAGCCCCGAGTTAAGCGTTAACCAAATGAAGTGTTAGTCTTTGTGGGCAGCGGCACACCAAGACCAATTTGTCGGTTTTATTTCTCACTACATCTTGCGCGTTCAACCATTTAGTGTGTTTCAAAAAGACGTTTTATGAAACAGTCGGAAACACTAAACTACAGGATGAAATAATGACGTAGGATTATTTTTCTCTCGCTTTCATGCTGCTCTTATAGTTTGCTGAAGTTAATACACAGACCGGCGTATCTTCAGTGTCTCCTGCACTTGGTAAAGATTGCTGGTTGGTGAAGTTCCGTGATGCGAGATCAACATAAGATGTTGCCTCCTTTCAGTAGGCCTAATAAATGACTGCCATTAAACTTCTGATTCATGTGCCTCTTACTCAAAATAATAATAATATTTACATCTTAATATAGGCAACGTAAATACACAATAGGACTCCGGAACGTAAAATAAAGCGTAATTATGTTATTACAGTTTTCGGATCTTTGGTGACATATGAAATATATTTTTTCGGGTCAGCCTGTTTAAAAAGTATTCCATCTACTGATATCCTTACATACCGTATGTGTAAAATAACGCTGAAGGTGACGCAGCTGTGCGCCCGGCTCGTGCCAGAGGAGCCCCGAGGGCCGCGCGCTCCCCAGTCCCTGTCACAATCCCTGTCACTTGTGACACCTCCATGTAGGATCTGCCTCTGGGTATTCCGGTTAGGGATAATAAAAGGGTGTAACCACCGAGGCGTGGCATTGCGTGAGGAGATGCAAAAAAGAATATTAAATCATGGTAAAACGACCCAGGTACAATGCATACAAGTGTATATCCCTTTTCTGCTCGTCTTATATACAGCAAAATGGCGAATATTATCTAGTTTTCTTCTCAGTAATTAATCACGTTCTGGAACCATCTTGCACGTCAAACGTAAATATTGTAGCGCTCTGTAATTACATTTCACAGGACAGGCCTCTGAACAGTGTCTCCTTCTACAGACACCCTCCGCAAAAGAAATTAAGCATGTTTTGGAATGTAAAAACACAATTTACCTTGTTGCCACGGAGACATGAAATTACTGCTCTGTTTCAGCTGATTAAGTGTGCTGCCCCCCTCCCAGTCACTTTCCTAAATGATCACTGCTGTCGTTCGCAACGTTTATGTGAGTAAGCTTGCGTTATTAAAGATAATAATGAATGCATGGATTGTATTGCATGGTTTCCGTGCAGCTTTTTTTCAGGGTGAAACACAGAGAGAGCAGGAGAGATTGGTCCTTTACACACTAATGCCATTTTCAAAAGAGATGACTGCTTACTGGAAAATCAGCTCATCTCCGGCTGCTGTGCCATCCCTGGCGTGTGTGTGTGTGTGTGTGTGTGTGTGTGTGCACGCTGTGGTTAATGGTGTATATGGATGTATGTCCTCTTTTACACTCTCAGGGTGGTCATAGGAAAATGAGCCAAAAGACTGGAGCTCCATGGAGATGCCAAGCATGCCCACCTGATGCCAGCCTACAGGTGAGATTCAATGTTTCAGTCTCATTTTCCCACATGCTATTCCCAGTGTTCCCACAGGCTATTCCCAGTGTTTCCACAGGCTTGTCAGACAGATTCTATATCTGTCGCTTCACTCCCTATTGGACCCTAAATGAAAATGTTGCACTGCCTTGAATATCAGAGAGAACAATGGAGACAAACCTCCCAGCTGTAAGACCCAGGACACACCCAAGATGATATTAATCATGTAAGTATGTATGTCATGTCCTGATGGGTGCCACACTTCAGTTGTTCATACTCAGTATCCTCTGATGTCCTGGGACATCATCACTCTTAGCATAAATGTGTTAGCATAAAAGTTGAGCAATTTCTGATTTATTTCTTAAAATTTTTTCCTTTTTTCCCCCACTAAAAATCATTAAACAGCTCAAATGTATTAGTCACTGTCCAAACTAACTGTAACAGTTTGTATACCCTGTATATGTAAGTATATATCCCATGATAACCACAAACTTTCCACCTTGCCGGCATCATCTGTGCATGTCCTGGGCCCTTTCGTGTAGTATGTTGACATCCATGTTTGCGCTGACAGTAACAAAATACTTGCAGGTTGTGCCTGTAGGAAGTGATGGATAAATAAGTCTGACATCTGCCGCACTTGGCCTGTTTAGGCGCGTAATCGTGGTAAGACGCTGTCCATGGTGCTGAACGCAGTGCAGGGGCCGAATCAAGCGCGGAGTTTATTTACAAATGAACAGTTTTTACGTTGTTCCAGCTCTGGACACTATGCTGTCAATTAACCAGTAATTTGCCGGTATTTCCGTGACCCAACCAGGGGGATTAAAAAAAAAAAAAATTCACAGGCCGCTTCTTCATCAATTTTATCACCATCAGAGTCCTTACATTCATTTAAGTGAAATATCTGGCATTAATTAAACGTAAACAGAGCCGCAGGCCGTCCCCCGCAGCTAGGCCGTGGCGAGCGATACCTCAGAGGCTGTAACACTGAGTGACAATAGCACCATCTGCCAAGCAAATAAACTGCATAATACAATAATCATGTTTTATGGCTTTGATCATTAGCATAAATTGGGGTCAGTGGGCAACAGGATAAGATATGGTCTCTTCATCACGGACGTTGTAATGAAGAAGCGCTAGACCTCGACACAAGACTATGGAGAGCCGTCATGGAAGGGATGACTGCAGTGACCTGTTGTTTGGAGGTCATGAAATGGTGATAGTGAGTGGACTTTCCCTCATTCTGAAAGTAAACACACTTAACTGGCATCCTGTGCTGTCAATATGGCCGACGTCTTCCCAGGATTCCATATAACCAAGAGACACGGTTTGGCACAAAATTCCTTAAAATAAATTCACCGAAAGACAAGCTAACCCTCTTCTTCGCAGACATACACACACACGCACGCATACGCACACACACACACACACACACACACACACGCACACACACATACGCACACACAAATAAGTGGCTTTTTAAGGAGAATTTGGAATGTCACATTTCCCAAACAAAGCATATTCCAAATTGACACATAGCTCATTAGATGCTGTGATTTGCATTCTCCCATAATTGTGCTACTTCCTTGATTATGAAACGATCCCCTAATTAGTTAATATAATAGGGTTAATCAGGCACTGTTCACTGCACTTATTATTTCCCTCAGAACGAAAAAATTATACTTAATTAATTATATCAGTCTTTTCATCAGGAGAGTACTGTTCCCTGCCGAAATTAATATCATGTTGTAAATGGAAAGAAGCAGCAAGCCTGGCTTTGGCAGATGAAAGATTTCACTCAAATTAATTAAGTCCTAATTATGCAGTGGGAGTAGGGAGGGGTCCGCATAATAAGGGACATCAAATGAAATCAATCACAGAGCTGCCTCTTCCTCCGCCGTTGCTGACCCGCCGCCGTCCCCACGCACCCCCTTCCTTCTCATCCCCCCCCCCCCTTAAAAAATGAACAAAGTTCTTCCTCTGCCCGCAGCAGGCCTATGGGTTCTTGTTATGGCAGTGCCGGTTGGGGGGGCTTCTGTAGCCTCCCTGCAAAGCCTTGCTCAGGAGAGGAAGCCTTTGGGGGCTTATAAACAGTTTGTGACGCTTCACTGGCGCATCTGCGGCCCTCGGGTGACAAGGCCAAGTAACGGCCACTGGCAGACTTCCCTGCTATTCCGGCGTTTACCTTCCCGTCGGGCCGTGCCGACCTCGAATACGAACTCCGTGACGCAACAACCTCGATTTACATATTAAAGACATAAAAAATTACAAGCTGTCAGCTATGCAGCCGAACGAAAGCATGTAGCCCGATTCACGATGGGAAAATTAACTTAGCAAAGTGCGGCTACGTGATCGTTGGTGGTCAATTTACCAGGGAGCCTTTAAGGCTTGAGCTTGTTGTGTGTAACATATCAATCTCAGGCCTTAGAATATTGCCGCATGATATAGTAACGGCGTTACGAGCCATGGGGTCACCGCCTGTCAGACAGGCCTCCAGAAAAGTGTTTGTTTTGAAGAAGAAAAAAAATCCTCGCTGTGAATTACTGCCGTTATTTACTGCTTAGGATTTAGATTCTCAGAAATGATCTTCTCCGTACGTCTTATAATCACGGCATCAGTAATTAGAGAGGAGTGCTTTTTAAGACTCTGAGGGACTATAAATATAATTAGGTAATCGCAGCTTTTGTTGCTCCGTCTTTGTGTTTGTGCCTTATCAGTGTAAAGTTATGAGAAGAAGCAAATATGCCTGAGAATGAATTAGTGCCTCGTGGATGGATTTCAGGAGAGGTAACCGACCTGTTAGGTTATTAAAGAGGTGCCCGTTATCCTCCAATCTAAGCAGTAAGATCTGTTTGTCTGTTCTGGGGGGCCCTGTGAGGTGTGCACTGGTAACGCTGGGAACTGGGTCCTGCTGGAGAGGCTGTAGTGTTTTTTCTAGCTTTCCTGGGACCTGTGTGGGTTGGTGGTGGGGGGGGGGGCAGTGATGGTCACCTCTGTTGTGCTGAACTGGAAGCTGTGGCCCCTGGTGCAAATTCCCTTATCAGGGCTCAAGGACGAGGAGTGGGTGGAGGTGGTGGAGAGCGAGGCGGGTGCCCATCCTACCAACTCTATCCTCGTAACGGCGTGCGATGCGGAGAAGCGATTTTCTGCTGTGACCCCCAGCACTAAAAGAACTGCTCACTTCTGGATTTACCATTCCTTCAAACCCCCCCCCCCCACACACACACGCCCATGGCCTTATTCTTAGTGTGGGGGCGCTGAATTCCTGGTGTGCACGTGGCCCACGAACGCTCCTTGCTGATCACGTCCTTGCCGCTTACCGTCGAGAGGAATCGACATTGAGATGCATCTCCTAATTCCTCATATCCCAGAGCATCTGTCACACAACAGCCAGCAGGAAAATGTTAGGAAATTCATCTGTGTTCTCAGCTACTGTAGTCTTATTTCCGTGATTATGATAGTTTCAAGTCAAAATGTCATTCTTGCTCAGAGTAAATTTCTTGGGTTTGTATGTGGTTTTTAAAAAACGATAATTTTTTTTTTTCTGTTATAGCTTAAAGGGTTGCTTCAAGAAACTGAAAAAAAAAACCAGCAGATGACTAATTCCGATTCGTAGGTGTGTTCCTGTGTCATCAGTTTGGGCCAGATTTCTTTTGCATGCAATTTCCCTGCACAGAAAGCTTGTGGCCTTATTGTAAACCCCCCCCCTCCCCACCCCCAGGTCACAGTGTGCTGAATGGGTGTCTGCCATGTTGAAGGAATGCTCGTCATAGCTGGGAAGGCCGAGGCCCACCACCCGTGGTGCGGATTTGGGGTTGCTGTGGATACGGAGGATGAGCAAGAGATAATATGTGACTGTGGGGATTAGGAGCCGGTCGAGTGGATGTGCAGACGACGAAGTCTCTCCACGCGAAACCCGGATCCGGCCTGCCTCCGCAACGCTTGCATACAGCGGAAAAGCTGCTTTATCTACCTCAGCGAGCAACCACATTATAAAAACACACCTTCGTTTCTGTCTTGCTAGCTAACAGCACTTGACAGAACTTTGTGCCGAGCAGATAAGTAAATATATTTTCCATTCTCTCCGGCTCTGTTCACGTCCTGAAATTACGCAGATGATATTAACGTGCACTTTCTCAGCCACCTGCACGCATGGCCGACAGATTGCATGAATTTCTCCCTCCTCCACTAGACCTAGACGCCTATAGGTGAATGATTCTCGCCTGTGGAAATTAACCACTCAGGCTAAAGCTGTTGTTACTCTACTTTCTCTTTTAATCTTAATTGAGTGAAAGGAACTTTCCAAAGGGCGATGACCACATCTGATTAAAAGGAGTTTTTTTTTTTTTTTTTTTTTTTAAAATATCGACCTACCTAAAATACTGACCCCAATGTCATGGAAGTGCTTCTGCATGACAAAGGATTTCAGGCACAAATCAAGAAGGCACTCAGGCTTGCTAATGGAAAATTTTGATGATCATCTTTTAACGGCACATTTTTCTAATTTCCTCCCAGTTATCGCTTTACAGGCAAATGAATATTGTGCACGAAATGCATGCATCCAGTCCCACTAACTCAGGATCCATCTTCCATATTCTGCCGCTGCCCCCCCAGCCCCCGCAGTGAGTGTTAGAGGCCTGTGGCTGGGTGCTAATGGTGTCTAATAACGCCCCCTTTTGGGCGACTTGACTCGAGGTGCAGACGACTCCCATTATCGACCTACTGGCAGCTTCCAGCTGGCTGAGGCGAGGTGTAGGGGGCGTCCTGTCCCGGGGAACAATGGGCCCTATTGACGCCAAAAAAGGAGCCTTCTACTGGGGGGTGGGGGGCTGCCTTTCATTGGAGGAGATTGTGGAGTAGCAGCATGCTCATGTAAGACATCCTGTGTTACCTAAATAGCGTTCAGACACAGTGAACATGAGAAACTGCATTTGCTTGGGGCCCCTGAGGTTTGCGCCTCCTGTTGGCCACTAACAGTCACTGCACTAAATATTTAATAGATACATTCCTTATTTAGGAGATACTGAAGCAGCATGTTATGCTAACGAGCAAACTAGCCAAAACCTTCTGACTCTATTGCTGGCTATTTCATTATTTTTCAAACACCTGAGAGACCAGATTTTTGGTTGGAGGCCCAAAAAAGACAGTCCCGCCCCTGGAGACTCCTGCAGTGATTTATGGGGAATCTGGGCCGGCCAGCACACACACAAGGTCCAACTTTCCCGTAGGACAGCCGGTTGCCAGGCAGCTATCTGACAAGGCCTGACACGACCCCAGCCATGAACACTCCGCTGCGTGGACAGGGAGGTTAATCTTTACACAACGGGGCTCGCGAAAGCTGACATTGTTCCATTTTGCAGCAGACCTTGTGACATTTGCGCAGCTTGTTAATCCTAAAGAAGTCGAGAACAAGAATCGCCAAAGAAGCTGAGAGTTCCTGAAATGTTATTTTGTTACGAGCTCTTTGTGCGTAATTCAGTTCCGGATCATAGCGCCACACATCAGGACAAACCACCACTGGTCATTAGGTTTCAATTACTGTAGCTTTTATCCAAAGTGATGTAGTTGGGAAAGCAGGTCAGCCATTCCCTGAAATGACTGGGGTTTAAGGGTCCTGCTCCGGGACCCAATGGTGAATCATCTGCTGACCACAGCATTTGAACCAGCAACCTTCTGATCATGGGCACAGTGTCCTAACCCACTAAGCCAGATACCACCACTGAAAAATTCATAGTGGTGGTGGGGGCGGGGGGACACTGGTCAGCATGAATGCCTCAGACCTCTGGCACTGAGATTCAAGTCTCTGCCATGGCTGCCCGTGTTGCTGTGAGGAGTCTTCTGGGTACCTTGGTCCTTCCCAGCCCAAAAACATGCTGAGATTGACTGGTATTACCAAAATTCTTTTGCACATGTGTGTCTGTCCCCTGTGATTGGTTGTTTCCTGCCTTGTGCCCATAGGCTCTGGACCGCCTGTGACCCTCAATGGCAGGGGTGTCAAACTCCAGTCCTGGGGGGTGGGAGCCCTGCTTATTTTTGGTTTCTCCCTCATTTACCACACCTGATTCAAGTCCTTCTGCTAAATACCACATGGAACTAAGCCACACAGAGCTTCGGCTCCCCAGGACAGGACTTTGACATCCTTCTAACTAGGTTAAGCAGTTAAAAAAAATAGATGCTTTTGGACTGAGGGGGGGGGGGGGGGGGGCAAACCAAAAAACCCACAATGACACAGGGAGAACATGCAAACCACACAGAAGCCTGAGGGGAGCTTGAACCCAAGTTCAGGAGGAGTGAGATGACAGTGTTAACCACTACCCTACCAAGCCACCCTCCACCTTTATTTTGAATTTAAATGATAAGCCTGGATCTTCTTTCCTCACCATTAGTTATGCACATATCAGGTAAAGTAGGAGACCAAGTTGTTGGGTGTATGTACTGGCTTGTGTGGCTTAGTGGGCTAAGTCACTGTGTTTGTGTTCAGGGAGTTATGGGTTCAAATCCAGCCATTACCTGTGGGTTTAGAGGGAAAGATGGGCTTAAGGGTTGTGTTTTATTATTGTTAAGTCCTGCTTATTAAACATTTGTTTAATAA
>JAODJU010000025.1:23210528-23240133 GCA_026776725.1 Gnathonemus echidnorhynchus | reverse complement strand
CGTTGGCGGGGCGCTGTCCTCTTAAACCGCCCCCTTCACCCCACCCCACCAGCTCAGCTAAAAACATCAGGTACTGACTCACTGCTGCTGTAGAACGTGTCATGGAGATGCAAACATACAGGAGATCTGTATCCTGCCTTGTCTGCGCGATACACAGTCAGAGTATTTACACCCAGAGTTTTGTTAACTGTTAACATTGTATACAATCACCTGTCTGCTTGCTGGGGTGTATTACAAATAAAATACTTATACGACACACCCCAAATATACGCCTGCACCATTATTCAAATACATCAAGCAATTTAAAAAGGCCTTATATCAAAATGTTAAATTTATTTAAACTGATTGCCCTTTATTTTATTATAGAAATGTAATCATTTCCTTCCTGCCCCATGTCTAGGGAAAGAGGCTTAGGGAAGACAATGTTATACTCTGCACATTAAAAACTAAACATGAAAGGGTATAAAATAGAACGTCATAGGACAGCTAAGCAAAGTCAGCATTTCTCTGAACTACTCAGCCATTCAGTTGTAGAAAGGTTAAGATTTTGCCGCCATCTAGCGTCCACTAGATGTATTACACCGACACGTTGAAGGATAATTGCAACGCAAGTAAAATTCGACTTTCCCAATGTCATCTTCAACGTTTCTTAAAGCAATTGTTCGTAACAATTTTCCAAAGCTATAATCAAATCGGTAAGACGTAGATTTGCCAAATATAGGAAATGGTTTTACTAATAAAAAAGTCCAGTAAACATGGCATTAAAAATGAATGCAGAATCATTGGATATGAATTTTATTCCCTCCCCCCAGCATATCTGTAGTACAAGTGAAAAAAAGAAAAAAAATTAAAAATCTGTATAGCTGTGACTCTCTAGTAGTAACTAAATGTTCCTAATACATACAGCTGTCCAGTCTGTAAGCCTAACCCCATGACGAGCCTGGGACCGTATTAAAATATGCCAAAGTAAACCATTTTTCACATTGCAGATTTTATATCTTCCCATGATCAAAATAAATAAGTTAAAAACTAAACACTGGGGCCTGTTAGAGAATATTCCTGTTTGGGGCATATTTACAGTATGTTTGCACGGGCTTAAGAAAGAGAGTCACAGCGCTGGGTTATTCTATGTCTTCGGGTCTGACCGGGTGCGGCAGGGGAACGATGGACTTCTTCTCTGTGTCTCTTGACAATGCCTTCCTCATATCTGCGGAGACAAACCGGCGGTGAGCACAACAAAAGGACCCGGCTCACACAGAAGACGGCGACGCGCTCGCTACAGTCTGGCGGACGCAATCCGCCACGTCGGGCCAAAGCTACCGATTCAGTTCAAGCCCTGCACTCACACACAGACAGACAACAGGATAGGCAGCGGGAACTATAGAGACGGTAGTCATGGAGACGCTCCATGGGAAGCTCACCATATGCATCCTCATCGGGCTCCCCGCTGCTGGCAGAATAGTATTCAATGACAGTCCTATAGACACTGTAGCCCAGCTGTTTATACATGTTCACCGCCACTTGGTTGGAGACCCGGACGAACAAATCCACAAAGAAGCCTCCTTTCCTGAAAGACAGGCGACCGACAAAGACGTCATTAAGGCCATCACAAGAGCAGCAGGTACTGTGGTGACAGAAGACAGCAACATCCTAGCTCATTGGGCCTCTAGCATCTTTTACCAAGAGTTTTGACGCAAACTGATCCCCTAAAATGAAAGACATTGTCTAAATGAGTTAAGCGTAGAATTAACTCATTGACGATCAGACAAAATCGTCAACCAAAAAGCTGAAGAACAATGCAGGACAAACACTGGAGAAGTAGGAGGCCACGTTGGGCATGAGCGTCGAGCAGGCCACACCTCTCTGAGATCTCTTCCAGCAGCTCCATCAGCTTGGCAGCCAGTCCAAGGCGCCGGAACTCGGGGGCCACAGACAGCGCGGTCACATGTCCGTGCCACTCCTCCCGGGCCACAGAGCCCTCCGCCTTGCCCATGACTGAGCGGAGAACACACAGCATTTAAGAGCAGGGACTTTTCAAATGGCACAGGTCAAGAAACACAGAGGGGATTCAAAAAGGGGCGCAGGTTTAATGACAGTTCTCAGGTAAACAATCCAAACTGATTTTGCAATTATCCAGGTAAATAAGTGGTTAGACCAGATCCTTTTCATTTGGAAAAAACACCCACTAAGTCAGCAATTAGTGTCATAATCAGTTACGACTAAAATAAAATACCCTTAGTAAACCAAAAAACTCCTCAACTTTGGTTATTTCACTCAAGCAACAAGTACATTTCCGCACACAACACTTACTGTAGCCCATTAATTCACCTCCCGGTGCCTCAGCCACAATAAAGTACTCCGGCCAGTGAGCAAGGTACTGCAAGTAGAACGGGATGCCATACTAGGTGGCGACTGTAAAGGAGTCAAACATTTTTCAAAGCTGTTTCGTCCAAGGTTGTTGTCAATGTGTGCGGGACATTATTCATGTACACGGGACCAGGCAAAATACCAGTCCGAAGAGCAAATCACGCCTGGAAACGTAAGTTTCACTACTTTGAAAGGATACAGTTTCCGTCAGTGGGTCCAGATTACTGCCAAATAAAAAAAAAATGCACGAATAAACACATTCATTTCCTGGCATTTTGTTTCCTATTAAATGGCACCACAGAAATAGCTTTTCGCACCATAAATCCCAAACATACATAGAAAGGTCAACGCCGGCAACTCATGCATCACCATTAACTTTGCAGAAAAAAAGAGTTAAATTACGTAACAAACAATATATAACAGAATCTCATCTGATATGCAGCCACACATAACAGACTAGTTAACGCAATAAAAGACGTGCACTTACATGAAGACAGAACTCAACACGGATTAGAGCAAACGTTCATTTAGCTTTTAGCTAAACTGCCGGTGGACCAGTAATGTCCACAGCTGACTCTCGTTCCTGAAACGCCAGCAACTAGCGACAACTGAATCACAGAAACAAACAAAAAGGCTGTACTCACATATTGTTAAATTTGAACAAATCGTCGCAAGTGAATGCTCGGAGAGTAGTCATTTTTACCCCGCGTTACCACGCCGGAAGAGAATATCGTGACCTTTTACCTTTGAACCCGATTTCCGGTTACGCGGTGGTCAAACGATCGCAGTTTCCGGTCTTTTCAATTATAGTTATAATGTGCTTTTTTTAAACTGTCGTCTCAGAATAAATATGTTAATGTTTGTCGCTAGCCAAGCGTAAATAGGTATAATATAAATTTATTTTTGTTTGCGTAAAAATAAAACCGGCTCTGTAGCAAAATAGTGTGAAAGCTCGTCAGGAAAAATTTAACGGGGGGTGGCGCATTTGTTAATACTGTATTTTGATTATCAAAAAGAGGTCTTGAACTACTCACAGTTTGGAAGTCATTCAGCGAGTATAGCGGGACATGTATAGGGGCAGTTAAGAGATACTGTTTAGTCTAACTGCCTCTCTGGACAGTAAGAGATAACCACAGAACAAAACCCCGTACAGGATAAGCAGTTGGACGATGGATAAATATTATGATCAGCCTTCTCAATATAGGAATGTAATACTGACCTCTAGTGGTCATGTGTATACAACCCATTCTGTTGTATATAAATTAGGCCATTCAAGCTCGTTTCTTATCAATATATTGATAACAAAGTTCGTTCATGCCCCTTCAAAACCCTTATATTTGCTTGGGCTTTTTGCAGCATTTTTACTACCATTAAACCCCAACATCATGGTTGAGTTATACAGTATTCCCTTACTGGTGGTCTGAGGCATAGGAACTGGGGAGGAAATGTACCCCCCAATATTTCATTTGGCTCCATTCATCACCCCAAAAATAAACCCTTGTATTTAAATTATTAAGTCCCCCCATACACACACACACATACCTTTGTACACTTTCATTGTAAACATAACCGTGTAATCCTTAGTGAAGGGCATTGGATGTGTAGTTAATTTGTTAACATGACTGTGGATGTGAAAAAATATATATTGGAAATTCTAGATGTATTAAAGCTATCTGATTGAGACTGAGTTGGGATTATATTTTTGGAAAGTTCTGGGAATCTCTGGAAAGTTTCCAAATGGCTGACATACCACTCCACCTGGGAGCTGTTAAGGTTTTGGTAAACATGCCTTTCATTTCAGATCTTACCTTCCTAGTTGAAGTGCTTCAGTAAGTCACAACCATCTTATGTTGAATCTAAAAAAAAGGATTTACTTTTTATATCAGAGTCTGTATACAAGCTATTGGAACAAACCTGCTCATGAATCACTATCCCAAAATAAGGCACCTTTTTGAAGTAAGATATGAGGAAATGAAGAAATAAGCTGTCTGACATGTGTTCCACTGAATCTGGAGAACACAAGCAGGCAGTGCTAAAGAGCAGCCTCACTCAGCAGTTTCCTGTTTGTTTGCTGCCCCACGGGGAATGGTGACTATGAAGCCTGTCACAACAGACACCTGTGCTAGGATGATGTGTGACAGTGAAATAACAGCTGAAATAGGAGCACTGTGACTTCAGGCTGGCCTATCGATCGCCCCAAAAAAGTGAGACGTCTACATCTTGGTTTGCGTAACACTACTGGAGTGTTGCACCAGTACCGTGTTACACTCATATAGACATTAAAAAATAAATCACGTTACAGAATGTGGGGGTAGCCTTGTTTGCTTGTGCTGATGTCTGCTCCGTCTACACATTTCCAAGATAAGACAGGATAAGACAGGATCAAATAAGATAACATACGATATGGCATGATGTATTAAGATATGTTACGATAAGGTACAACTTTTATTCCCCAGGGGAAATTCTTGTGCATACAGGAGCAAGGTGCATTAGGTGCAGCTGAAGAAATATATGGTGCAGAACAAGATGAAATGCAAAGGCAGCTCACAAAGTGTGAACAAATTAAAAATGTACACAGTAAGAAATAATAATAATAAAAAACTTAAATGTACACAGTAAATAAACAACATCATGATTTACACTGTTTGAATGAGTAGTAAAAGGTATGAAAACAGATCTACAGCA
Organism: Gnathonemus echidnorhynchus; assembly: GCA_026776725.1. Taxonomy (NCBI): domain Eukaryota; kingdom Metazoa; phylum Chordata; class Actinopteri; order Osteoglossiformes; family Mormyridae; genus Gnathonemus; species Gnathonemus echidnorhynchus. The sequence continues at coordinate 23,235,081 of JAODJU010000025.1, read as the reverse complement.
TTGTGAGAGTGGCTTATCGACGGATATTCAGTTTGTGCCTGTTTTTGCCATCCTTCATAAACTTAAAAATAGCTGTGATTAGCTCTGTGGTCAGCCATTCTTTATATACTGCAGACATTACCTTTGCATACGGATCAGCGTTATGCATTATACCAGGGTCATTGCTGGTAAACTGTCGTATACTGTGGAGTGTAGGGAAGTCCCAGGTGACTCAGCCCCACCTCCCATATACAGATAATTTACCACCCTCTCAGTACATGCCCCTTGGCCCCCCTTAAATCTAAAACACTGCACAAATGCCCTGAGGATTTCTATGAAGATTTACTCATTTGAAGCGGTAGTAATTCTACCTCAGAATGGAATGTCTCCCCAATCCAAGAATAAAGCCTTTTTTTCCCCAAACATGTGGATGAATATAGCAAAACAACAATTGAGGCATTCATTGTGCATTAACCAGATAGACACCTGTTCACCAGACACACGCATGGAAAGCCTGCAAAAACAACATGACAGTTAATTATTGAAGTCAGCACTCAAGACTATTAATAACACTAAGCACTCTGTAGAGGCTACTATTAAACAGCCAGGAGCTGTTATCGGTAACATTCATTTAAGTTTAATAATAAAGTATAAAAGATCAACAAAAACTACATGGGCTGTCATGGGCTGTGAAATACAGTTTCAGTGAATTACTCACATAAAGAAATAATTTAAATCATTAACCTGCACCACTCCCCCTTGAATATTTTTGGTTCTGCCTGGGGGGGAATATCTTTTATTCCAAGCACTGTCAACTTACAAAATATCTTTTTGGAGCCTCTGTCGCTGATATGCAGACCCCTAGGGGGTATTAGACACCAGGTTGAAAATTCCTGCCCTACGGTATTTCATGGACATTGCACTAAAATTTAAGAATGATGCTGAGAGTGCAGGAGAAATTAAAATTTAAAAAAACGAGGAAAAAGATCATAATGACCATCCATCAAATTTGACACCCACCTTTAAAAGTGCTTTTTTATGATGCTTTCAGTTCTACTGTCAGATGTTTCCTTCCCGGTTTGTCCTGTTTTGAGGTTTTATCTGGGAAGTAGGAATGACGTATTTCCTCCTGACCTCCAAGACATAGGAGGATTGCAGCTTCTACTGCAGCGGGAACAGCGTCCTCAGAAGCCAAGGGTATAGGAGGACTTTCTGGAGACTTGGATGTGAGGGAACATCCAGCGAGCGGCTGGGAGACCCCCCACACGTGGAGAAACACAAACACATAGCTGCAGATGTCTTGTGTTTATACTCTGATCCTCTAATCCCAGTAAGTATTAGTGTCACTGAACCAGAATGCATCCCTGTCTCAGCTTCTGTCACATTGGGGGGGGGGGTAGGGCTATGGCTTGACTTGGCAGGGAAAGGTTAAAGGTTTCCCAGACTGCCTCAGGTCATCGTGGGTCAGGGCCTCAGCACAGAAGCAGAATTGTAAAATCATTCTGGGCCCGTCAGGCATCATGACAGAAGTGGTGATCAAACCTACAGCATACAGACATCAAAGTGGATTTCTGTACGTCTGCTTTCAATTCATTAAAGGCCATGCAAGTCTCAAAAATTGAAAGCTTTTTTGGAACCCTTAACTGTTTTGCCACATTTTTTTTCGTTAGGCAACAGATAAAGCCAAAATAAACATGCTTTAAATGAGGACTGGGATCTTACAGACTTCATGGAGACTATGCAAATAGTGGATAAGGCGAGTAATACTGCAACATTTGTGGTGTCTTTCATCACTTTTTTAATAAACACACACAAAAAAGTAAGTTTTTCATCTTCATTAAAGGTGGCGTAGTTTGATGGAGTTTGGGAGCAGTGATTAATGAAAGGCTTCGCCGGTAATTTAACACGCACGCTATGCTGTGGTGATGTGACCCACCAGACACAAAGTTTAAATCATGATGTGGTGTGGAAAAAAAAGCAAAGGATAGATGCGTACAGATGTTGTGCCGAGAATGACTATGGTGTGCAAAAGATCAGGGCAATCGCAGAACATCAGCAGGCAAACGGGTTCAGATGTGATATGGCATGTCACTGTAGACAAATATGTGCGCAGCATTTTCTTGGGGTCTTCTCGGTTTAGGGGCCCCCTGCTGGCCACAAACAGTCACTACACTAAATAAATGGAGTCCGTGAAGTGGCATGTTCTACTAACCGGCTAGCTAGCTAAACTCTTCTGGCTCTACTTGCTACCTATTTATCTAGCTTTTGAAACATTTGAGGGGCAGTGGGGGACCTTCGAAGCGAGTGGGCCCCCAGAAACATCAGACCTGCCGCTGACTATGCCAAGTCATGTGACATCGTAGGGAGTCGTGCAGCTACCCGGCACTGACGGGGCCCCCACCTGTCAGCTGAGCTCTGGGACTCAATCTCCGCACTCTGTCAGGGAGCCACACGCCCCTCGTGCCATGACTGTTCGACTCCAGACGAAAACATTCGACCACCGTCTGATGCAGCTCTCGCCGCAGATGTTTTGGGGACAGTGAGACGTGCCGGACTGTTGTTCTGCATTTTATGATGAATGGTGCAGCCATATTTGCTTTCCTTATTTGCTTTCCTTATTTGCTTTCCTGCTGCCTTTGGAACACCATGAAACGTGTGGGATAGGTCACTGGTCACCGGCAGGCCTCCCAGCGTGTGTTTTTCATTCTGCAAAGAGTGTATCACGGATTACAAACATAACCACGGTAAGGCTTGTTTTTTGTCAAATAATTATGGTTTACATGTTTTTCTCTTAATCCCCACATGTGGTGATAGCTTTGGAGTGGGCATTGTGTAGCTCAGGAGGTTCAGGGCTCTGTGCGTGTATCCAGAAGGTCGTGAGATTGAATCACATAACAGGAGAGTAGTCATATGACTATTGGGCCCTTGAGCAACACCAACCACAAGTATGCTGTCTGACTCTGAGCTTTACTGCTGAATGACTGGGCTGCCGCTGTGGGCCTGACACCAGCACCTACTTACATGATTTCCAGATCAGCTTCTCCAACAATTTGCTCTGTGGCAACCTCTTAAATAACTGAAGTTCTTGTGTCTCTGAAATTTATTATAAACAATTCTGGGGCAGGACCCCCCTGACAACCCTGAGTAGGACAAGCTGCTTGAGAAAATGGTTCTTAAAAAATGGATGGATTTTTGGGGCTTTATCAGAAATCCTCCTTCATGAGTATCATACTGCTTCTGCAAGTGACCATTTCGGAGCCGCTTTCAGCGATTAGGATCTGGCACAGAGCATTCTCTCTCTCTCTCTCTCTCTCTCTCTCTCACTCTCTCTCTGTTTTTCTTTATCCTATTCTCTGTTGCATTTTGTTGATTTTTCCCAGATAGGATCTTGAAAAGCATGCAGAGTACCATCATGTGTCCAGCTGTCCTCAGACCCTGCTTGGCTGCTGAAGTTCTCTCGCTTTCCAGCTTCCTTCCCCAAAGCGCCTGTTTTTCAGCTGCACTGGATTTCAGACACATGGGAACAGCCTGTAACTTCCACCCCCCCTTCTTAAGCTGGGACTGCAGACAGGCTCTGTGGGGTTCTTGCTGTTGGCTGAGAAGTTTGTATTTTCTTCCTCTTTGTATGTTACCGGTTAAGGCAATAATACCTGTTGTGAGTGTTTACATGTAGTTTAATCCTCTCTGGTGGCTACAAATCTCCCACAAGAGCCAGCGGCTTGTAGGCCTGATTTGGAAAGATCTGGCAGCGTACGAAGCCTTTAATTTGGAGGTTTAAGTTCAAGAGGAGGCAGACGACCTGGGTCAGATATTCCTCATTATATGCAGCAGTAATAAACTTCTCAACTTCTCATCTTAATGTGAGACAAAAAGGCTTTTTCTTGAGGCTTCGTGCAATGGATATGCACAGAGGAAGATCAACTTTGATCAACAGAACATTGTGTTGGCCTGTATGTGTATTCATACTATTTTATCAATCCAGCCGTCCATCTTCCAGCCGTTTGTCCTGTTCGGGGTTACATGACCCCTGGAGCATGTTTTTGTAGTAAATTTGGGTTATGTGCTTCATTTTGGAACAACCTTTTCTCATTTGGATTGGAATGGATACTTAGCGAAATTCCAGTCATGCAGCAGTGAAAATCGCTTGATGTGTCAAGTCAAGTCAAACTCTATAGTCATTTCAAAATACTGTATGCAGGCGTACAATGAAAGGGAATAGCACTCGTCCTGATGTTTTTTTTAGAAATTGCTTTACACATAACATGACAAGTTAGACGCACAGGACAATGGTGAATGAATGAATGAATTTGCTGTACATGATGCAGCATATTTATCTATTGACCTTTTTCTATTTGCATCTGTCATATTGATGATGTTGTCTGTGTGTAATCCCCAGTGTCAGAGATGCCTTCCAATAAATGAAGCGTAATAAATCTTAGCTGCACTCCGCTTCATAAGGACAGCCCTGGGGCTCCTTCATGCTCGAGCTGGGTGGTGATATATAATGTCCACAAAGCAGACGGCATCTGGATGCTGCCTGCCGAGGGGCACAGCTGATCCGGCAGGCGATGGCTGACTGCTTTAGCTGTGTACATAAATCTCCGGGCTTTGGCAACTTGTCTGCTAAGGCAACATTTCTCAATCCAGTCCGCGGGGACCCCTAGACAATCCGCATTTTTGCTCCCTCCCAGCTCCTGGTAGGAAGCAAAAATGTGGACTGTCTGGCAGAAAACTGGAGGGAGCAAAACACGGACCGTCTGCGGGTCCCCGGGGACCGGGTTGAGAAACGCTGTACTAAGGGACGATTGCGTCCAGCCCTTCCGGCAGTGTCCACAGAGCACAATGCCAGCTGAACGATACGCTATGGCCATGTTTCAAAGACTTGGTGACGTGCCAGTGCATTCTTCATACCTGCTTGTGGTCAGATAATCTGATGTACCTTCAAGCAATGTGTCTGTGTATATGTCGCGTATGGGGTATGCCATTAAATCCAGAGTGCAAGGCTGCATAAGTCACGTCCTGTGACAAGCCGAGCGAAACAGCCGCTTTCCCCAGTGTGGATTAGCGGACTGGGAGGCGTCCCCAAAACAATGCAGCAGGATGTAACCTGATAGGGTGACCTCGAAAGCGCAAGGCTGCTCAGGATGGATGGAGAGGTAAAGTGAGCCTGTTCCGCTGTGGTTTCAGGCGAACGGACGGAAGACTCCGGAACTCCCGGGTGAGAGGCGACTGCCACGGGACCCCGTGTCTGGAATGTGGATGGGTGACCCCCACCTTTAAGACCGTACTGTCTGCTCGCTGTCCCCCTTGCAGGCACGGATTAGGCGTCCTCTCCTGCTGACCTCAGCATGAGGCCTGCTGCTTTATTCATAGCGAGAGGCCTGCAGCTGCGGGCCTTTAGCGCCTGACGTGCTGGATGCAGCAGGAGGTCCTGCTATTTGCAGCTGCATTGTGTGATACTGAGCCTCATGACATGCGACTGGAAATAGTAACTAGATCTGAAAACAAGATGTTTCTGCCAAAATCGTCTTAATGGGAGACAGGGCAGTCTGAAGTTTCGTCTGTGATATCAGATCCTTGCATTTTTAAAAGCAGCATGCACTTGGTTTTTTGCCATAAAGTAGTAATAACAGTTCATGTGAATCTTTTCATTTTAAAGCATCTGACTGCCTGCAATAGCGTCCAGGCTCCTGACTTTTGCCAGATGTTTCTGTCGATAGCCACATATTGAGGCTTTCTGCACCTCATATAAAGACAGATCTACTTTAAATCACCACACATTCTCCTGTGTTCCATTTGCTACAGGAACACTTCTGTCCTTGTGGTTTATTAGAAGGGGGGCTGACTGTTTTTAAAACAATGAATAAAGCCATGAGTTGAGTTACATCTCTGCGCTGCTTGCAGAGTTTGGAATCCGGTTCACCTTGACCTAGTCTTCAGAATTCCGGCACCTCTAGATATGATCTTTTCAAGCGATGTCATAAAAACTTCGGGCCAGTCCTTGGTGGGAGAGGGTGGGAGAGTCTGTTTGGCTGGAATCCGCAGACACTGGCTTTCTCGGCCCTGAAATCCCTCGGATGTGGAAGCTGCCGGGCCCAGGTGCGTTCCACAGCGGCGCCACTCTGCTGAGACCTGGGGAAGTCCTTACCAACCCCCCCACACCCCGATCTCCTGTCCAGTATCACTAGGAAGACCACCATGGACTCGGAAAATGAACCTTGAGGATATCACTAACCAAAAATGCTGACAGCAACATATTCCATGTTGATATAATCTCCTTCCATGTGGTGGTACTACAGTGAGCTTTCTGGGATAAGATCCTCCAGATGTTCTTGTTGTGCCCAATTAATTTCACACTCCGATTACACCACGAACCGTCTGAGCCCCAGCTCTGCATTTTGGTTTACAGTCAGCTTCTATGGTCACGTCATGCTGTCCCGACATCAGTGAACAGTTTTCTCGGTCTGCTCTCTCGTCGATTTCCTTCGCCACCTTGGGCACCACGGTCACCTGAAAAATCCAGCGACATCCCGTGGTTCTGGCGAGAGCGAGCAGCATCGTAAGCCAGGCATGATACCCACTCCAAAGCAAGGGCAGTCATGCCCAAAAAAAGAACATCTGAAGAGAACTTTTCATCTGAAGAGACCACCATCTCAAATAAACAGGCCGTGTCCCCAATGGAGATGGCGCCCCCCCAGTTTTGGAAGTCCATGGTGGAATGTCAACAGGCACCAGGCCACCTTTGGGAGGAAAAGTATTTAAATCAATCAAGTAGTATGAAATTACTAAATTGAACATGTAACTGAACTTGTGCGAGCTTTTCCGATAATCATGTTTAACTGAATGCAGTTCAGAATACAAACGTAAACGTTCCTTTAAAATGATCAGTGAACAAGACAAGTCCTCACACAGATTCTCCCTGTAGCTGGAGTCATTTTGTAAAAAAGAAAAGGGGAATGATTTTTCATTCCGTAACTGACTTTAACTATTGACTTTTTCTTCAACTGCAATTATCCATTGAGCTGAAATGAGCTGTTAAACATGTCTGGAATGATGAAATTGCGCCACATCATTTAGACGTGTATTTACACAGTTACTATATAAACAGCATGGACATCGATTCCTCGAACAGGTAACCTCTCCGCAGCCTTCATTTCAAATTGCATTAATCATTTTTACCACTAGATGGAACACTAAACTGAAAGGTCAAAGATAGAGCAGACTCAAATATCATACGTGTCTGCTAGCTTTGTGCAAAAGAGGTTGTATGCAAGCGTTTTCGACTTGGTAAAAGAGTTGGTGCTTTAAAACATGTAATACAAACATTTTGCATAATGCACATAATTGCTGACAGGTTGTGTAATCAAATTAAGACCAGAAAACTTCCTTGATTTGACACAGATGTTTAGGCATCCGTAAGCCCTACAAAAGAAAATCTGCAAATCATATGAGATTTTCATTTCACTACTGTGAAAAATGTATGCAACCCATATGTTCTTCATATAAAAATGCATGAAAAATATGAAACTTTTTTTTCATGTGAGTATAAGGCATTATGAACCTGATTATTAAACTCTTTAATGCTATAACTTTCATAGTAACGCTCATAGAATAGATTTTATTGTGGCATTAGCGATGATACAAACCCATATTCTAGTTGCCATTGTAGTTTTTTGTTTTTGTAATTTTGCAAACTGCCATATTTATACTTATTTCAATGAACAGTGATATTTTTTTCACTGTTTGTTTTCTTGATAGTTTTTCTTAATGATAATAGCTGCGTTCTTCATCCAGGCTGATGAGGGACAGGTTTGCAGTAAACTGGCAAACAGTCAGTAGGGATTAGACCACATCATAAAATGGTGCATGAAGCAGTTATGGTCTCCGAAAACCCATAGCTCCACAGCATTTGGAAGTGAATCAACAGTAGGAACTGCTGAATGCTGATGGTGCCATAGAGGTTTGGATGGGGAAAAGCAAGGGGAAGAAAGACAGGAATCGTGAGACGGGACGTGAACACACAACAAGCCGATAGCCAATAATGGGGGAACGATGGTTATCAGGGTTGTTCACTTTGCATCTTTTAATGTATGCGGTTTGTAAGGGAGATGTATGTGAGCAGTGTGTGGCATTGTGGGTTAGGGTGCTGTCCGAGTTATCGGAAGGTTGTTGGTTCAGATTTCAGAGGTGGGCTTTTGCGCAAAGCCCTTAACCCTGATTGCTCCAGGGTCTGTCTGTCCCTGCTTTCCCATCTGTGCAGCACTTTGGATACATATAATTTGATGAGCCTCAAAATATCACAACGTCTTTTAGCCTCACCTTTGCTTATATCCTGACCCCCAAAAATCTGCCTATACTCTCAACCCAAAAAAATGCAGCCAATAATGGAATCTGACTTCCTGCATGACAGGGCACCGCCTTCCTCTGACACCTTGGTTAAAGATCACCGGGGGATCGATGTATATTTCAAGCCCCAGTTTTGTACTGAGGAAACTGGAAAAACGCGGCGAAACCAGCTGCTTATTTTAAAGCTACTGGGGACTTCAAGTCACTAACATCAAAGTAAGCCTGTAAATCACCGAACACCATGAGTATGGCATGTATTTCTGCTCTACAAAAACAGTAGATGTGAACTTTCTCCAAAGAGTTACCATAGGGACCAGAAGAAAAAGACACAATGTGCTGAACAGATGAAGATGTCATTAATACCCAAAACCCAAACAGGATGGGATCGTGAACAATTTGACTGCCTCAAAATATTTGGATTGGATGAGCTTTGACTTAATATGAGATAAATTATATTGCTTTTGAAACACAAAATGTTTTATGACTCAAAGAAGACCAGAGGTATTAATAAAAATGACTGAAAGCATTTTATGCCACTGTTTAGTTTATATCAGCTCATTAAAGCAGCCTGAAGTTTATAAATTTCTAATGGCATCCCACAGAATAATCACATGTTCTAATTACCCAGCTGAAGTGTGCCTTAATTCCTTAATTATATGGTACTGATGCATCATTCATATGGTTCAGTACTCGATTAAGATTTTTTTCTCCCAAAAGATTGCGGTTAAGTGATGTTGAGATCGGGGTTTTTGACTCAGGAACAACAAAACTAGATCTAATACCAGACAGAGGTGGAGATTTCAGGTCCCGAGAGGAAAAATCCAGAGCAAGATTTTGTTTCACCCAACCAGTTGAACATAAAGAGTCATAATCACAGAGTACTCAACTGGTTCGTTGAAGCAAAATCTTGCTCTGGATTTTTACATTCTGGACCTGAAATTTCTACCTCTGATACCAGGACTGTCCAGACAGCTCTGTTAGAGAGAATTATGGGATTGCAGGTATCCCCTCCAAAAGACTTGATTAGATAATTAGATTAGATTAGTACTGGTTGAATTCCATATGGCGCCCCCTAGGCAATCTTCACCGCTGGCCCCCCCTTTCCAAGATAAAGTGAAATTGGCTTGTTAAGTGGGCACCCCCCTAGAAGACGGTACCCTATACAGCTGCCTATATGTCGCACATGAAGTTAACAGGCACTGTTAGAAAGACTCTTGTAATAAACAGGGGTCAGTGTTAAATAGGATGCAATGAATACAACTCAGCTTTGGGTAATTTTGGGTGAGATTCTTTCCTTCATTGAGCTTTTCACAGGTTGCGGTTCCTGATGGTCACTATGCTTCAGGCATTAAGGCCCAGCACAGTTACTTCTGAAAATTCCGGAAAATAGGCATCTCACCCAGAACGTTTATTGTCATAACCCTCCTTTGGCCACCTATGTCGGATAGCAGCACAGATGTATTTCACATCAGACACGGAGGGGCCCACAGGAACACAGAGCAGGAATCAGAGCCACACTGACCCCAAGCCGTCTGTGACCGTCAGCAGGCCGTCTGCGACCGTCAGCAGGCCGTCTGCGACCGTCAGCAGGCCGTCTGCGACCAGAATATCTGTCCCCTACATGCTGAGTGGCATTTGTGTACATCTGTCAGGCTCTGCAGCACTGTGAAGGACCACGTGCTGTGTCATTCTAGAAGATGGCTTATAGGCCACAGGTGGAAAATTTTGAGGGGTGTAGGAAGGCATGGGGGAGGCACAGGTGGCCATTGATGGCATATTGGGGGGGGGTTCAGTTCCTAAAAAAAACATGACTTTGTCATGTGTTAACACTGTGTCCTCTCTTTCTTCAGGTTTATGTTCCAGGCTACAAAGAACTGAACACAAAAAAAACAAGGGAAAATATTTCATTGAATCTGTTAAAGTGCATGAAGCAGACTGTGAAAACTTATTTAATCACAATGGGCCTTGCTTTGGGAATGGATCAAAGAGGGGTTCCTCTACCAGAGGAAGACTACGGTGCTTCCAGCACTTGGTTGGGCTCTGAGATACAACCTTCAATCCTGGAAGCCTCTTGAAGGAATGAAGCTTTTTGTTTCACCAGAAGATCCAAATTCAGAGAGGAGCCAATTCTTTTCTTTACCGCAGTGGGCAGTTAGGGTAATCTGAAACAGATGATGGTGTCCATCCTGCGTGAGGACATGGGTGGGGACCCATGGGAAAGGGGACTGGAGGGGGAGGGGCGATGTTTGATGTGTCCTGTCAGACTGTCTTTATTTTACATGTCGTGGTTGGGCACATGTGACTGTGCTTTGCTTGTTCATTGTACAGGAAAAGAAACCCACATCCCGGCAATAAACATACACACGCCAAACTGACAAACGTTCGCTAATGTGCCGTTTCGAAAACAAACGTTCGCTCTTTGTTTCCATGGCGATGAATGGGCGGACGTTTAGCGCGCCCATTCGTAAGAGTCTTTGGTAGGAAATAAGTGGCAGAGTGAGCTGGCTGTGTGATTTTATCCACAGTGCACGTTCGCTGGTCAAAGACCATTCATTTTCTTAAAACTCGACAGGGTCCACTTTGTTTTCTAAATACTTCATGTCACAATTTAAAGACTTTTGCAGAAGGATAACTAATACAAAATACAGGGAGGCAGGATTTTCCAGTGATGGTTGGACATCCTGCTGGTATGAGAGATTTGTGCCCATACTGGGAAAATATTACACCAGTGAGACCCCAGTGCAGTCAACCCCGCAGTAATGCTGTCTGGGAGCCACTGGGTGTCTGAGCCCAGACACCACGGTTCTGACCCGTGGTCCTACAGATTAGCAGGGGCACTGGGACACTCAGCAGGGGCCTGCAAACGAGGAGGTGGGGGGTGTTATATTACAAGTTCAAGTAGTTAGTTAAATGTTCAAATAAAGTTTGGGTCAGAACCCCAATCAACAATTAGGGCGCACCGGGGGCTCTCAAAGTGCAGACTATGGCCCGGATACGTTCATCTGGACCCAGCCGATAATGGACCTTATGAATCAAAATGGTTAACCTCAAAAGGCTTAACATGGGTTAAAAAACAAAAATACAATGTAGAACCACAAAACTTTGCACAAACATTACTCATCATAACCCTAACCCTAACCCTCCTTAAAGTTCATGAATTGCTGTTTTGTTACTGACCATTGTTCCGGACCTCTGACTTTGAACAAAACTCTGATGTGGACCCATAACACACATAACAGAGGCGTAAATGGGAGGTATGTGTGAAATGCAGCAGTTTTTAAGTAGGATCTCCGTGCTATTAGCTGCAACAGAAAACAGATTCATCACACAATGGAATTACTGGTTATCATTTGGGAAAATGTGAAATAAAATTACTAATGTTTGGATTCACTCTGCGTGACACTAGTGGGCTGCGTGAGTATGATCATCCCTCAAGCAGCAGTAAAACTCTGGGAAAGTGAATATTAAATGAAAAAATATGCATTCCTCTCTGTAGGTTTTGCATGGTATCACTGAGAAGTCATTTTAATAAATGGTCCTTCGAAGACTTATCCTGCTGACGATCTCCACTGCATCCGAATGAATTCACTAACATTCATAAACAAAATTATACAACGAATTGGATTTAAATTAAGTTTAGTATCTAAATTCAAACATCTGATCTCAGCTTTTCATCCATATCCAGAAACATAATTACCTCATAAATTCGAAAAATACCTAGCAGGGACAAGAATTGTCTTGCAAATATTTTAGGAGATGATGAATATGGGGTTGAAAATGGCAGAGGGAAATTCAGGTTTATTTAAGCCCCTGAAAATATCAACAATACTAGTTTCTTTTTTAAACAGATGGAAAAATCATGGTAGTATTTCCCAGTTGAAGCACGTATAAGTTCAAAATGTCTGTGAATGCTGAAAAAACAGGAAATCCCCATAAAGGCAAACATGAAAAGCAATCAGATGTTTAATACCTGTGTGACACGCTGACTGTGGCGGCTGCTATTGGTGTGGCTGACGGTTCACGCGGCGTGGGCGTGTTTATTTGTGATCTCCTCCGCCTCTGTTATACGACTAAAATAAATCACTGCCACAAAAAAATCCCAGGCCTGAAAATGGAGCGAATGTTTTAACCATAACGTTGGAGATCTCCAGGCAGGAAACATCCAGAAACCGAATTCTGAAAGCTTTCGCCCTCATCTTCAAAGCAACTTGGAATCAGATAGAACAATCGACTGTCTGGCAGATGTTAGCCATGAAGACAGGAGGAAGATGAAGGGGGAGAGTGTGGTGTGGGGGGGGTTCATACAGGAAATTAGGCATCGGCTTAACGTTAAAAAAAAAAAGATAGATGTGTCAATAAAGCCCTAACCTGGGTTACTACCTGCCTTGGGCGTGTAGCTTCCAAGATATGCATGGTTGTGGTGAACTGGAGCCTAAGACAAGCGGGTATAGAAAATGGATGGATGGATGGATGGAGTGGATATTAGGGGAATGGTAGTTATATGGTATAACAGTGGTTCTTCACCTTTTGCACCGCAACCCAGTTTTTACCATGCCGGCTCAGTGGCGACCCCTATATCAAGTATAGGTTTAAATTAACGCCATGATCAAGCGCACACTGCACTCTGCAATTTACGCTAATCAGTGTTTATGGCACGAATCTGACTGGACGTGCCAGTGAATTATAAATTAAGCATCTGTGGTTTGGCTTCTTGGATTAGTTGAGTGTTCACTAGTTTTGCTCTAAGCATTTGCAGACCCAAGACCCGTTTATATTGGTTAATTCTAGGACTGGGGCTGGGAAATCTGATCGTGGATCAGCACTGGAACTTGCTGGTTTTTCGTTCTTCCTCACGACCCTTTCAGAACTTGCCGCGATCCAAACTTGGGTCGTGATCCATGGGTTGAGAATCACTGCGATACAGTTATGGTGTCTTTCCTGGTGAAATGTATTAAACGTCTATGACACCAAATATCCAACCATCGAATGCCAAACTAACATGTGACCACATTTTTAGCTGGCGACTTGCTAAGCTCCAAATTAGCAATTTCTATATGTATACATTAAAAAGCTAAGCAAGAATCCAACCCCCAGAGTGTGAGCCGGATTTTCTCTAAAAGGCCGATCCAGTACATATCTAATGTTGGGCTGAGCTTGGCCACACACAGAACCTCCTCTCCCTCTTACACTGTGGGTGTTCACAGCAGGCATCTGGGTCCAAATTTAGTCCATTTTGTTCAGTCTCACACTGCAGCCTAACAAGTACAGACCTGGTCTATCAGGATCCCCTGTCAGTCGTGGCAGTCTGGACCTGCTCCACAGACATGCATGCATGCAGAAACACACGCATACCTGCAGGTAACATGCGAATGACTATCAAGAGGTGCCTAAATCACCCGGAATTCCTCCTGCTTTGACAAGGCCTTACATGATGATCTCGGAGGGCGGGGTTGGGCGGCTATTTTGGGGGGAGCTTTCGGCCAGTCCCCCCCCGGAGGAAAGGAGCATACCAGGGAATTTTCTTTTGATGGCTCACTTCAAACTTCTAAGAAGCACACAACAGACCGGGCTGGTCTGCGAGGCCTGCAGAGAGCTCACTGTGAAAAAGGTAACATGCACACACATGCAGTAAATGTGCATATGTGAGATATTTGATGCAGCGAAATGATTGTTAAATGGATGTGATGAGAGGGGACAGATTAACGCATAGTCTATCCTAGTCTGTAGGCAGGAGTCTCAGCAAACATCAGGAAAAGTGGACTGAGTGTCCTTCCTAATGGCAGCCTAGGGCCCCCAGTTAAGTTAGTCCACTCCTGGCAACGAGATGGAACAATTATGATGTAATTGAAGCAGGTAGGTGAAAAAAAGAGCTCATGTTACCTGCACAAAAACCACATTATTCAAACACAGGAGTCATAATGGATTTTAAAGATGATTGTAATACCAAAACGGAAACCCAGAACTGAAAATGTCAGGCATTGCACCGACTGCCATTAAGGACTGGCTGTAATTAACCACAGACCTCTCATGCAGTCCCAAATTCCATACGGAAGCAAACTCCACTTCAGGAAGAAGAAACTCTGGTTTCTGTGACAAAAGCAGGTCTCTCACAATGACTTCATAAATCTAATGTGACACTGCGTTGGTGGGACAATCCCAGTCGGTCCCAGTCTGGTTGGGATCTCCATCCCAGCCTCGTTACAGCCGCTAATTTAAAGCGGCATAAATCAGATAATGCATCATAATTAAAAATTAAAAATATAGAATAGATTAATTGGTATGATGCTTACCTAGGATGCCCCTGCTTTGTGCCCTGTCTTGCCTGGGATAGGCTCCCCCCCCCCCAGTAACCTTACCAGATTAAGCGGTTCAAAGGATGGATGGATGGATGGAAAGATGGAGGAAATCATACTTAGGGGAATTAAAAAATCTAAGAATCAAGAATTCTGCTGACACTGCATCCCTCTTGTGTGTTACTGTGCTTCTAAGTACCGTGTTTCATAACGACGGCCGTAAAATTCTCTGCGAGTAGGATGCCAGAGGAGGTGGATAAACAGCTGGCCCATGAGGAGACCCCCATCTGCTGACCAGTTTCATCAGGCAGTCAATCATAGACCCCACAGTGGTGATATTGTGACACCTGCCTAATTCTCCAACCCGAAACTTACATACTAATAGGGTTCGGGACAGGACTGCAGACAAAATATGACATCATGCTTTTGGCATAGCCGACGGCATGGCTATTCACTTACCCATCATGCAATGCTAAAAAACGTGCCAGCCAGCTGGGAACCCAATGCAAATATTTCAACTAGTACTCAATTGTCATACTTGTTCTTCAAAGTGATTGCTGGGGTCCACGTCACGCTTTGGAAACGATCTGGTCACTGACCGGTTGCCGGAGCCCCGAAAAGCAATTCCGATGAGCTAATGTCCTAGAGACAAACCTGATGGATAGAGACCTTTAATACACCCCTATAAATCCCCATGTCTGGGTGCTTGTCAAATGACTCAGTTGAAAAGCCTCTATTATTGATGTTACGATCCACTGTTAAAGACTTAAACGGGTTTGGTGTCCAGCAGCGTATATGCAAAAGTAATTAAAGTCCGTCTAAAGTGTTACTCCGTTCCAGTGGAAAATAACTCTGTCCTATTTGTGGCAAATGTGTACTTTCAGCTAAAAGCCTTTGCTTCTCAAGGCGAATAATAATTTTAAAGAAAGAGTGGGCGGCTGATTATTTAAAGACTCAACACCAAGTTCCATGTTTCAAATAATAAGTCAAAATCAATTTTGAAAACTTTTATGCAATTATATTTCTGAAGGGTTCTAAGGGAAAACAAAAAAAAATCACAAAATAAATCTATCCAGCTACTCTGAAAATCACTTATGCAAGCAAACTGCTTATCAGGGATTGAACAAAAAGCAAAAGACAAAAGAAAAATCAGCATCTAAAATGACAGCACACTAAAACACTGTCTTTTCAAGTATAACATTCAGATGATTTTGAGTAGGTTTCTGTGCGACCTCTCGCTAACTCCTTCTCATCAAATATTACTGCCTGTTTTGAGTCCATGTTGACCGACCCGTTACAGTGCAGGATCCTTGCAGTCTGTGGTCATTACGTTATTAGGCTATCCGAGCGTTTTTCCATTTGCGGAAGGGCTTTCGGAATATTTTCCTAATCGGCAAGACAAATATAGCTCATGGTTTCATTTTCCGCTCATTACCATAAAGAACTCACATGCAGCCAGTCCCTTGCCAACAAAAAAGTGAGAGAAAAGTCTTAAAAACAATGCTTCAAAATGCAGATTCAGCATCTAGCTGCGGTTGCCCGGCTCTGATTAATGCACCGCGCTTGACCAGAGACTGAGGGCAAAGCTGATCTTGCTTCCCGCTGCATTTGCATGTTTAATGAACACCCTTCTGCCCTGGAACGTGCCGGGACTCAAAGCCTGAGGGAATCCCAAATAGAGGATCCCTTGCAGATCTCTGAAGCTTCCTGTTGCGAATCTGGCAGTCATCCCGGCAGGGTTAAGAAACATCTTTTGTCTTGTGATTTAGTGCTTAAGGTGGAGATGTGATTCATTGTAGATGCTGAAACCAAACTATACCATCAATCTTCTGCCTTGGAGCTTGAGCGGGAAAATTACAGCGCAACGTTACGAGACTGTCTTACGGATACACACAGCTAGACCTGCACTGATAGTCAACTTCATCCTTCACTAACAAACATCCCAGTTGAGATGTCTTCTGTACCACTGAGAAGTTGTTGCTATGGGAGAGGATTGTAAAACTTCCAAAAGTGATGTTAGACCTACATAGGCAAGACGAACCACATGTGGGCTATAGTGATTTCTCCTCAAAAGTCCTTCTGTAAACCCAACTCAGTGTAAGGGTGGGGGAGGGGGGGCAGTAAGACTGTCCAATAAATTCTAAATAGTGCTGAGCTCAGTGCACAAATTCACCTCCGCTCTCACTACAGTTCGACATCTGGGGGGTTTCATGCTGTATTACTGGGAATATTCAGCTGATGGTGAAACCCAGCAGGATTAAAGGGGAAGAATCCAGGACAGATTTGTTTGTCGCTAAAAGACAATAGTACCTTTTTATCCCCACAGTTCCACCGCTGTTCTCATGGAGCATGTTTCATTTTTGTTCAGCTTTAGATTTCCAGAGAAGAACATAAATAGAATTAGAGGCTGCATCTCTCACGTTACACAGCTACAGTTAGTTCAGTGCTTGACTGGGCCACACCTCCGTAGCACTGACCCAGTGACCCGCTGGTGTTAAGACTGTACATGCTTAGCTGTGTCTGTCTGTTTCTCTCTCTGCGATGTCCATTATCCTGCCTTGATTTTCCTGCCAAGCTCAGTGAAACATTTTTTTGGAATCAGCAGACCGTGGAACAATGATATGTTAATGAACATGGAAAAATCCAGAAGAACATTAATTATTGTCCCATATGGTGGTGTGCGTATGTGACAGTATCGGTTTCCATTTCGATGTTATTGAACATTTTTTAATGGTATGTTTCCAGGTAATTCAAGCAATCATAATAACCATGTCAAGTAATAATAACAGAACTAATTTACTGCACGTCCATAATGCATAACAGGACCACGAGTCCTTTCCATTTTTGTCTACCCACAAAACATCACAAGATTCTGTGCAAAGGGGGTGGATTTCTCCAATCTTCTTCCACGCTCATGGAGAAAGTTCTTCTTGGGCTGCTTGCGGCTCTGCCTGGAGATTCCCAAGTCAGTCCATCGCGAGCCTGGCGTCTCACTGACCCCAGCAGCTTACAGCTATGGAATGTTTGAGAAAGCAGCCTCTGCAGGGCACCAGAGCTCACCGATTCTACAAAGAAACAGCTCTTTCACAAGCTATGGGTCGCAGGAAATAAATAATCACCAGATCAAGATAACAAACCACCAGATACTGTACAAGAGTGGGAGGTAGCACTGAAGATATTAATCTTCCAATTGATCTCGATTTGGTACTTTTCCTTCTCACAGTGGAGGATGTAGCTGGACAGGAGAGAATTATCTTCAGAAGGCGATTGGCCAAAATCCCCTGGCGACCCTTGGGGAAGGTGCCTGCCAGCAATCATCCCAAGGGAACTCTCTCATCTGCCATTATCAAAGCAGATTAGAAGCCAACGACAGCTCTGCATGCGCTTAAAGGGAAACATGTATTGTTTCTGAACATTATGTGTTATCCTGACATGGCAAGGGAGAGGGGCAGATGCACGCAAGGCACAATTCAATTCAATTCAATTCAATTCAATTCTTCAATTCAATTCAATTCAATTCAATTCAATTCGTATAGTGCATTTTTACATCATTACATTATCTCAAAGGTTTTAACACGTGAACGTGTTATTCTCACAATTAATTGTTTGTGCCACTGTATGTGCCATATAGCTATGATGCTAGACTATATTTGTCTCCAACTGGGGTAATATTACACAAGGTCTTCTCTAAATAAGAATAAATGCTGCAGTTGGGTCATAAATTCCATTTTTATGCAGACTCTAACCAAACAGTCCACAAGTCAACACAGACTAACAGAACATGCTAGCAGTGTACGCAAGCTTTGTTTCTAATTTCTAAATCACTGGGGATTATATTTTATTCAACTTTAATTCTGGTGGCCCTGTTATGTTTACGACAGGCTGCCAATAATGCTGCCAGGGCTTTCGGGTCAAGGTCTGCATGAGCGCTACATGGAAACGTTTTATGGCACAATTCACGAGAGCCGCGCGCAGATGTCGATCTTATCAAAGGCGAGAGGAAACAGGGAAACACCAAGCTTGGGGAGCCAAGACATACTTTAGAATCAAAACGGAGGAAGTGTTTCAGGCATGGGAAAAGACTGTAAAAAAAATAGAGTAAGTTGTAGATCTTTTGATGCAATTGTAATGTGACTTGTGAAAATTTTGGCCGGCAAATGTGATACAGCCTTATTTGAAGTTTATTTTAAGGCAAATCATGGGGGAAAATGTGGCGCCAGTGTACTTCGACTGATAGATAAGCCGTTACGTTCCTTTCAGATGAACCCGGGAAAAGGCACATCCTCTGATGTCATCGGATGAAATGACAGCGAATTATGGCTGGAGCAATGTGCGTTTAATTGCATTTTTGCTCCTACAAGTCATGGCACTTCATAGGTTAGAGACACACACATACACACATCCCCTTACAGCACCATTGGCCCAGTATTTCAGCTGCCCCCCCCCCCCCAGGGCAGTTAGCATTTAACTCCTCAAGTCTTTGGTTACAGCAGTAAATCAGCCTCCTTGGCTTTTCCTTGTGGTCTCTCGAATGCAGCCTCACTCTCTCAGCGCGTATATACAATTACACAAACACGGTAATTAGGTACTGCGTGAGGTTGCATCAGTACAAACTGAAACTTAAGACTGAACATCTGAATATTTTAGCTGGAGCTGTAATCAAACACTGTATATTATGGTTGGACCAGATGAACTGCAAAGCTTAGCTTAAGCTACTGTTAGAGCATGAAAAATCTCTTCACAGCCTCTGAACCAAACGATGAAATGTATTTATTATTAATCTCATGCCTCATTAGACTAAGAGATATACATTTGGAAGTATTAGTCATAGTATTACCATAGTAACAATCCTCTGCAGAGTGTCTGGGCTTAGCCTTAGAGATAGGATGAGGAGTTTAGGTCCAAAGCAGAGCCGCTGCTCCTCCACGTGGAAAGGAGCCAGTTGAGGTGGTTCGGGCATCTATCTAGGACGCCTCCTGGATGCCTCACTGGAAGGCCTTGGTATTCCCCTGGAGGAGCTGGAGGAGGTGGTGAGAGGGAGGTCAGCGCAACCCTGCTTAGACTGCTGCCCCATGACCCAACCCTGGATAAGCCTCAGAAAATGGATGGATGGAAGGATGGATGGTACAATCACTTGTTACTGGAGCTGTACCCTCAAGGATCTGCCAACTGCACCTTAGCTATAGGTATAGAAGGTACAGAAATTGACTCAGAGGAATGTTTTTATACCATTGGGGGTACGCTAATGTTGTTGGTACCTTGGGGAACAAAACTGTACCAGGGCTGTACCCCTTAGTCTGACAGTGTCTTTCCAGAAATGCTGGCAACTGATCTTGTGGAGACCTCTTATTGGTCAAGGCAGTGCTCTGCAGGAAAAGCAAAATGGACAAATTCTAAACTGGAAGCAATCACAAGCATTGGCATCTCCAGGATGAGGACTCCACTGCTTTGTGGCCCGCGCTTCTCAGGGTCCCACCAAGGCCGTATTGGATAAACAATTTGAAGAGATGGAAGAATAAAGAGGATACTTGAATTACAATCAGAAACTAGAAGTAGATCCATACCTCATTGTCCAGGAACATGACTGTATACTACAAGAGTTTGCTCCGTATTCATGTAAAGTTAGACCGTGCCTTTTGGATCTCTGTCTGTAGTCTCCATGGTGCAGTGGAGGAGCCCTGACAGTGGGACCAGGCTCCAGAAGCTACCTGCAAGACCCACTAGATGGTGCTAGATGCATGCAACGAGGGTCAGTCCATCTGTGATGTAGGGGGGGAGGTGGAGGCATTAAAAAGATTGCTTTTACAGTGGTATCAGCTGGGCTATATTTTCAAGGTCAATCTCAGGCCTTCTTCCCGGACCCCCTGTCTGTGGTCGGTGTTGCAAAACATTCCGACAGTCGTGCCAGCGAGAAGGCGTTCTTTTTCCATTAATGCATTTCACCTTGCGGCGGCCCTCTGAAAACCACGGCGTCTCCAAAAGGTAATCCTTCAGAACAAGCCACATGTGCTCAACATTTGTTCCCCAACAACTGTTTTCGTTTGGGGTTCTAATGGGCAAAGCAAGTGAACCATGGAGCAAGATCTGTCCAACTCACTCTTTCTTTTCTTCTAACTAAAGTTATCGAGTTGGATATGGAAGGAGTTGCTCATCAGAAAACCCGATACAGCTTTTAGCATATAGCTAAGAGTTACTCGCTAATCACCTTGCCCAGAGAAACAGCTGCTCATAAACATGTCATTTTGTTTGATTCACATAACTTCTTGTCAACCTTTTCACTGTAAAAAAAAACCACCATCACAATGGATTGGTAAGGTGTTCCAGAACCACCCTAGAGGCATTTTTAATGGCAAGAATGCCAGCCAGACAAAGAGAACCCTACCAGAATTTGAGAAAATCAGGAATCGTGCGTAAGAGATGAAATGAACACTACAGAATGTGAAGAGAAAAACAATATTCACTTAAAACTAATTTAATCCAGCCGTGAACAGGGCTGATCTGCTAGGAACTATGGGTTAGCTGGCCAACCACCGATGCTCAGAATTCCTTAGCTTGGTGCTGGTGGCTTTTGTATGACGGTACATTGGTGTGGTATTACTGACAGGACATGCTTAGAGTACCAGGAGCTTTACCCAGGCATGGTATCCAGCATGGGATGGTATCTTGCCATGATATTTGTGTGCACCTGGTGCACGAATCACTTGATAACTTGGCATCACTATAGTGACAAAACTCAAACCTCCGACAGGACACTGCTGAGATTTACAGAGCATCAACTCTTCTGGCCTAAATCTTCCACTGACAGCGCCTGGGGGAGGAGCCTTTCCCTGTTCCACAGACATTTTTACAGTATGATCCCATTCAGCATGTGTTTTATTTGCAATGTCTCTTAACACACTCAGTTTTTCACAAACATACGCAAACAGTTTCCCACTGTGCCTTACAGGAATCTCCGGGGTTCCCATCTCATCATAGGAAATGTTCAACTCAACATTTCCTACCCAAAGTAATACAAAGCGATCAAGGCTTATAAAACAGAGAGAGACGCAAACAATGGCATGTTTGCAACTGACTTTAATTCTCCGGGTTTTATGTCCGTCTTCAGGCCCTCGAGTTTTGAGCGAGTGTTTTTATCAGACCCTTGAATGTCGTGGTCAAGGATTCCGGCCCATCCCAGAATACTCGGGATTCCAGTCTGACAGCTGCCCTCTGATATCACGCGCAGAGTCGTCTTCTTGGGTGTCTGAAGGTGGTCCCACTAACCTTCACGTAAAGGAAGACTAAGCCATATTTAGCACCCACAGATATTTCAGATTTGTATAAACTGAACTATGAGTACTCACTGAATACTTTAAATACTTTTTTATGATCACAGGGCCAAAATATCAGTGGCTAAAAATGAAATATTTCAAGGGTCAGAGTAATCACGACTCTTCCATTTGTGGACTATTGAACATACCTGAGGATTGGTCCAAGAATACTACTATTAACAGTAGTATTATAGTTATAGGACACAACAAATCTCATGATCCCTCCCTTAACTAAATAATTCTTCCTCTTTGTGACATTGGAACTTGATTTAGTCGTGAAAGCCGGAGCCTTGAGCTTCTTTGTCTAATTAAAACAGTGAAACATCACTTTTATCTTTAATAAATTTTATTTGACTTTTATCCAATAAATCCACTGACAATTTAACATGGGAGGGGGGGAAAGCGTATCATTGGAAGTGACCCCTGACATCTTAAAAGCTATTTTCATTCAGAGGTGCCCCCCTGTTACTTGGTCAGTGCACAGTCAGCCTGCCCCCAGCATGCCGCAGTTTCTCCTCCACACGGCCGCCAGTCACGCCTTCTGTGGCTACCCGTATACACAAACGTCAGAGTGTCCAGTCGACATGGCAACTGGCCAGTCCATATCGCCAGGGCTGTCGAGAATTGCCTCCACCAACACTGGCCGTTTCCCAGTACAAATATACTGTCAGCCACGCATACAATTGGTTTGCATATTATAAAATTAACTGTTTACATACAAAAAAATACAAACATGCATGAAATCTCCACAGAATAAGATCAACTTTCATGTTCCTTATGTGGGGGCTCAGTCAAATGTCCCAAATTTACATTATGAGGTGTGACCTAAGCATTGTTCTGCCGTGCAGGAAATGGCAACAAAGACCCGTGTCTCTTCCTGAGGCTCTGCAGTTCCAGCAAGACTCGCTTCGACTGCACTGATGTTTACATTCATTTGCTCAGCTGACAGACCTCAGAGGAGCTTCTGGTCAGCAGGCAAAATATGGCAGAAAACCTAACCCTAATCTTGTACCAATTGTTCTCGAAACAGCAAAAAAAAGTAGCACAATTCATTATTTCATAATAACAGTTATATCGTAAAAGTAGAATTTCTTTGGTCTTAATGCCGTATATTTTTAAATTTACAAGCACCAAATGTGCCAAATTTTAACAAAAATATCACAGCTGTGAAGGGTTTGTCATACAAATGTCACGCACTTCAACAATAATCAAGTGATTATGGAATCATCATTAGCAAAATGGAACGTGTTTGACCAAAGCATGTTGGTGCAGAACATGCAAGCTGCACAGAGACAGCAGAGGGAGGGAGGGATTCAGCACTGGAGACGTCAGGCAAAAGCACCACCCAGTTAGCCACTGCTTATGCTATATATACACATTCATAGATCTACATACATAAGTAGCATGTAAAGCTTCTGATCTTGTCTAGTCTGCGTTTAGCTGTCATTATATCCCCCAGGACTCCTTACTCTGCTTTGCGGAGACTTTTCTGCTGTCTTGGAGTTTCCTCGCCTCCCCGTGTCCCGATTTGTGGCAGCGTCAGTGGTTTAGTACTGGGATTGACTCCGGGTTCAGACTTTCAGGGCTTAACTGAAGTATCCTGTATTGAAAACAATATGGGATTTATATTCTGCTTTCCACCACATGCCACCATCCTTTTCATCCTCCCCCTGTAATCTCTGGATAGTTAACACCCCTGATGTCTCCGACTCTGCCAGAATGGTGTCTGTATCCTATCCTTCTCTTTGCCTGATCAGTGCCGGAATGTGACCTTTTCCCTACCTATCTGTAACCGGAAGCCAGTCTCAGGTTTCTATGACTCAGGCCCAAATCCGTGCCTGTACCTCATTCCAGTAAGGCATTATTGTTCTTCTCCTTCAACTCTTGGGTCTCCTTCACTGCTGTCTTCACCTGTTCCCTTCTTCCCCCCTCCCACCGTAGTTCCTCCTCCCCTCATCTCTCTTATTGTCCTCTGCATGACGTGGCTTTATAACTTAATAATGGCCAATTCCAATTGGTGATATAATCCACAGATGTATCCTCTGTCCAGTGCTGAACCAAAAGTCATAATGACGACTCAGACTCGGCTCCTGAAAGTTTCCACCGTCTCTCTATAAACCAAAAACTCTGCAGCATCTGTAACTTGTACACTATAATTTAGCTGTCGGTACAAAACAGAAAGACTAGCTTCTGAACGTTTTTTAAAAACTGCTTCCAAATATCTGGGAGAATAATGTTATCACTACTGAACTCTTTTATAACATTGTCGCCTCTCTTCCTCCCCTTTTTCCCTTCGTCTCTTGCTCTCCCACCACTGTCTTTGCTTTGCCTGGTCCTCTTTGTTCTTTAACCTCGTCCATTGCTGTCCATCTTTTCCCCGTCCTCCTTATAAATCCAGTGACTAAATGACAACTCAGTCAAATAACCCCATACCTGCCCATATCTTACAAATTAATTTCACATATAAAGAGAAAGAATGATATACATAGTTTCAATTTGTGAAGAAATCCAGGAATTATCGCTTCAAGCCAGTCCTTTCAACCCACTGTGCAGCTCTATAATTTATGGAAGATTCCCCCAGAAACCCAGACGCTCCGTTCAAGCACTCATACCTCAAAACCCACC
>JAODJU010000025.1:23199423-23210437 GCA_026776725.1 Gnathonemus echidnorhynchus | reverse complement strand
CAAATAAAGTAGTCCTCCGCAGAGGGGGGGTGGTGGAGGGAAAAAAAAAAAAAAAAAAAAAAAAAAAAAAAAAAATTACCCACCATTAGTTTTTAAATATAACCATGTAAAAATGGAATTGCATTCTTTTTTCACTGTGAAGATTTTTTAATTAGCGTTTCCCTTTATCGGACATACTTTACTGGTTTCTCTGGATTTTGTCTTCCAGATGTGACTGGAAATAAATAGTAAACAGATGACGGTAGAAAAAAATGTGGCACAACTGTGTTGTACAAATATACCAATATTTCACTCCCTGATTAAGGTGGCGTCTAAAGACTAAATCATAGCATTGCATATAGATTGCATATAAGAAAACACATTATTATCTGTACATGGATAACCTGTGAATGTGTACATTCCTTCTTGCAAATATGCTCAAGAGACCATTAGAGACCCCATAGTTTATGGAAAATTCCCATCAGGCATAGAAACTAGACATAGAAGAGGAACGCCCCAAACAAAAGGCCATCAGGAAACTCACTGAAAGCCCTAATCAGCACCCAGTAGGTCACGCATACTGCTTTATCTCAATAAAAGAAAGTGCACCTTGCCAATTGTATGGAAAAATGCAGAGTAGAGTGGAAACACACCTCCACACTATTTTTTTAAATTCCTTGCCAAGATAGACAAGCAAAAACAAACATATCACCATGGCTGGCTTTCGTTACCGACCTCCGAGCAAATTAAATCTCTGAAATGATTTTCACTTGCCTGTTGACATCTACTGTAAGTAATTCATTCAGGAACAGAAACACAATTTTTTTATTAAACTGATAGGCCTAAGAATAATAGTGCAATGTAACTGCATAACTGGATATATTGCAGTGAAAAACACATCTAATATATATATACTGTCAGAAAAAGAGTGCCAGCTTGTACCTTTGCTTGTCACTGTGGCTGTACCCCAGTGTAGTATCTACCAATTGTACCCTTAGCTTAGTAAATGTACCTTTTAAGGTACAAAAATGGACTATTAGGAACATTTCTGTACCATTGCTGGTACATTAATGTTGTTTGTACCTTGGGGATGTTCCTCAGAACCCATTTCTGTTCCTTAAATTATACTAAAAGGTACATTCCCTACAGCTAGAGTACCACTGCCAGACCCTTGAGGGTACAGCCCCAGTGACAAGCAAAGGTACAAATCGGTACTCTTTTCTGACAGTGTTCTGCATTCAAATGTAAGATAAAATATTACATTGTTAATTCCACTGCTCTTTCTTGCAATCTATTGTCAAAAAATGACTTTTATATTATAGGCATAAGAATGTCCTTATATGAAATAAGCATGCAGTGTTTTTATACGCACATATCGGCTAAAAAAGGAGAACCATACCCGTATAAATGAGCACTTTGCCTTCAAATTATATCATTTGGTTGTTCTGCAGTACAAGTTTTTTTCAACACTGTTGGTTTAAAGGGCTTTAAACTGCATTAGTCACCAGTAAGTGGTCGTGGGTATCTGTAGCAGGTATAGCAGTGCTTATGTGAAGACTGCTTGTTCAAGTCTTAAGTGGTTGCCATAGCACCTGTGAGTATGCAAATCAGCCCTTTTTTTTTTTTACCAGGTTATTATCAGCTCCTGGGGGATATTCTACAAAGCAGGATTTCTTGCTTAGCTGGATAACTTGCCGGATTCAAGGTAGTCTGGACTAAATTAACCTTATCTTCGCTCACTTATGTTTAGCCTGGACTACCTTAAATCTGACAAGTTATCCAGCTAAGCAAGAAATCCTGCTTTA
The DNA here is from genome assembly GCA_026776725.1 of Gnathonemus echidnorhynchus. Taxonomy (NCBI): domain Eukaryota; kingdom Metazoa; phylum Chordata; class Actinopteri; order Osteoglossiformes; family Mormyridae; genus Gnathonemus; species Gnathonemus echidnorhynchus. The sequence goes on along the minus strand of JAODJU010000025.1, from coordinate 23,208,653 downwards.
TCGGTAAGCCCCCCTGGTGGCTATAAGGAGAGCATTCCTCCTGTCATCTGTGTGGGTCTTCAGGGTGGAGTGATGACTGAGCCCGACCAAATTCACTAGGCGATAATGACAATATTTAAAAACAAACGAGATCCTATGCAAATCCAGTTTGCAACTGATTTGTTAAATCAGTTTTTATACTTAAATGACAACTAAATAACGAACATGAGGAGCCATGATCATCATTGCCCAAGAAATCGTTAAATATGCAAATAATCCTCTGGAAATATTTATATGCTGCCAATAATGATAATCTGTGCCAAATAAATGTGAAGTTTTATAAACAGATGGGGAAACCTTCCATCTTCATATCAGGTAAAGCACGACGGACATTAACGTTTACAATACAAGTACAACCCATTCTTTTCAAATGTATACATAACACGCTTTTTCTTGATTAAGTATGATGTCACATGTCAAATGAATTAAAGAAAGATTTGAGTTTGAACAGTCAGTCCCCTGACCCCTATCTGCAGTGAAATTAGTCTGATTCTGTAAAAGCACAAATGTTTATCTAAGAGTGCCAGAGATACATTTTTTTTTTTTATGGTGGTACTTATTTTTTGTGGTGTTTATGGATAAAAACACAGGATGTTTCTTAAGCTCCAGTGTCTTGGTTTATAACATTCACCAGTGATATATTTGCAACTCGTTTTGATTTCAATATAATTTAATTTGTTTTAACCTGTAGTCTCTACGCAATTTAAACACTCACCGAAATGTTACTGCTATGAAAAAGACACGAAAAAATGACAGCAAACGACGTGACGCCCTTTCAGAGGCTGCGGAGAGAGAGGAATGCCAGCAGGATGCCAGCCGGCCGCTTTATCACGATGCCTTTTTTGTCCAATTAAATTCAGACAAATCGCAGCTGTCGGTGAAGTCATTCTGTGCGATCACCAAGATAAACACGGCAAAAGAACGAAGTTCCACAGAAATAGACCACAGGGAAAAGAAAATTCAGAAAAAAGATGGAAGAAATGGGGGGTGAGATGCAGGAAATATATCTAACTTTCGATCGCGAGCGTATTTGTTATTATTGTGGACGATCTGAGCCAACTGCGTTGCTTTGCCACACAAGTCGGGACATTTTTTGCAGCTACCCTCTGGGGCTCCTACCACGCCTCATCTGCTTTTCCGTTTTATCTGTGAGCTCCACCAAATGATGCATGTTTGGAAAGTCGCATCCTTTTCAAGACGCTGGAAGCGTTTAAGGGAGGGATGGAGCGACAGTGTATATTTGGCCTGCGAAACACACCTTGTCCGTTTTGGAGAGACCTTCTCCGAAGGTGTATTTTTCTTGTGCAGCGAGGAACGTAGCAGAACGATAAACAGCGATGGTGACTTCTGGAAATAATGTTGGGTTTTACCTCGGGATTTGAGAAGGACTTTCAAGTTCCGTGTGACATCCATAGAAAGAGGCGTTTATGAAAGTAATAAGAAAAGAGCCAAAATTACACATAAATAAATAAACCCGTAATTGTCACCCATAGTTTGTACAAAGAATTCCAAGTTAGACAAGGACCATCCTATGATACATATTTCCTTAATTAAGAATTTACAAAATGTATACTCACCCAGCCTTAATGTTTCACTCAAAACAATATTTACATTTTATCTCAATTGAGAACCCTGTTTCCTTTCATTTGTACACAAAACACAACTGGTTTCTAAATAAGCATGGGAAAATAAAGCCCAAACAATGTTTCTTTTTGGATGGAAATACACATAGGCATCATCAGAACAGTGTTAATTCAACATATAAGACGTTTGATGAGGCTTCTTTTTGTTTAAATAATAGCAACATTGCTATGCTTATATCTTTCATATGTTATTTAAACATATGCGTCCATCATATACAGACAAGTGTGAAATATTCATTTTAAACAGCTTATAGTATTAGGATCTGCCTTTTAAAAGTCAACAGTAATTAGGAAACTACCGGAAGGTTGCTGGGTTGAATTCCATGGCTGGTAGAGTAATCATATCACTGCTGGGCCCTGAAACCATGAAACCTTCCTGGGGGCAGCCAGATAAATGCTGACCCTCACTCTGACCCCACACCCCACTCATAAGCAGGGTTTGATGTTTAGACTTAGGGGGACAAAAAAACTCTGTCTTGCTTACCTTATGTGTCTGAAGCACATAACCTGTTATTTTGTCTGCCTGTAGGGTACCAACAAACTGCTTATGCGAAGCTGCGAAGTTCCAGCACAGAACAAATGCTATGCTGCTCTTGCCAATTAACTGCAATTTCGACTCAGGCAACTAGGAGGTGCTGTGACCCCCCGCCCCCAGCCCCTGCCCCCTACCCAAACTCCACCCATGCCCTCACTCTCACCTGTATACATGTGTCTGTCTGACTCACAGGAGAACAAGATGGGATTTGCAAAAAAAAAAAAAAAAAAATCAAAGAATTCCTGTGGATTTGTACTAATGGCTAATAAATTTGTCTTATCATAAATGCGACTCAGTGACTGGAGTAATTTTCTTCATTCTTCATATAGATAACATTTTAAACATAGTCACTGACATACTGACGTACATTATACACGTATGAATCGCCTGTGGTGTATGATTAATGAATGAGGGTAGTTTCCACTTATAACGTGCACATTTCTAAATACTGAAAGGTTTCCAGATCTGAAGCCAATGCGTATCCCTTTATGTACAAAGATTTTGGATTGACGTTGGTCACCTCGGGTGCTGGGCTTTGGTGGGTGGTGTGTAGATCAGCGGGTTAGGAATCTATGCTCTGTCTGGAAGGTCATGGGTTTGAGTCCTATAGCTGGCAGATCATCATATCATATCATTGGGCCCTTGAGCAAGGCACTTAACACCAACTACCTCAGGGATGCTGTATGGACCCCAAAACTTGTTCCTACCTGCACATGTATATGTGTATGAGTCTGTCATGGAGAGCATGACGGGATGTGTGAAAAGTACTCGATTTCCGCATGGGGATGAGTAAAATACTGCTATTCTATATTTAATTCTACATCCAGTAGTGGTAAATGACTGAAATGGATCTCATAAGGTCTGGTAAGCCTAAATCCCTGACCCTGGTACATCTGCCTCTTAAGATTTACAATTCCTCAAAACTGTCAGTCGTGTTTCAAAGTAATGTGATCATGTGTGGATAGAGATCACGTCTAATTAGCTGCAATTTAGTGTTCTGTGTTGAATACCTTCTGGCACTTTGGAACTGAAAGGTAAATATATCGTACATGATTCAGATCTCCCTAGTCGGAGTGCAATTTACATTTTTTTAATGTTCAGATCTTATGACCAGAGCACAAAAAATAAAAGTACAGATTTAATTAGGCTTTAATTAAAGATCAGAGAGCTGTAAGAGTATACCTTTGATTTCAACAAAAATTGCGCAAAGCTAATCCTTTGCCTCCGTAATTGCTCCGTAATTTTGGCTGAGAATGCATTTCACTGGGTCCTAAGGTCCCGCGCACTTAAACTTCGAGGAAATGCTTCGCGTTGTGGCTGTGGAAATGCTCTCAAAAAAATAAGGACTGAAAGAAAAGACAAATTGCCGGGAACACAAGCACCATGTGGCATTAAGCTGATCCGAGCGCAGTTTATTTTTCATAATCTCAGCTGTTTGAAAATGACAAACAAAAGCCTGAAGTGTAGGAGAAATGTGCGACTGGCCTAAATTCTCCTCCCCTGTTTACGGTCTGCTATGAATTTTTCCATAGTTCTGTAAGTAATTCACATAATGGAGCTGTTTTGAGTCTTTTGTAGTTGATCTTTGATACTAACAAATATCAATTCCTAAACGTCTGAGACAAGCGTTACCTAAAACCATGACATGTTGTGTCCAGCCTGGAAAAGTTTAAGTTTAAAGCTTTTTAAAAAATTTTATCTCCCTCTTTCATCTGAAGACTATTTACGAGATGAGATGAATTGGTTTTAAGAGTAGGCAGCTTCTAGAATGTAGAAGACGCTTATTGCTGGTAACCCTCAACAAATTTAAACAAACAAAAGACAAAAGGCTAACAATATATTCGGAGAAGTAGCAAAAGTCAAAATATTACATTGCACTTCTGGATTTTTCTAGACTCTTATCTTTGTTTTGAAAGTCCTTCCAGGTATTTTTTAAGACAGAAGAAATGACTAAAGATCTCCCAGCATACCAGCAACATGTATGCAAAGTTGACCTCTATGGCTTCTGTTGTCATTGCTTTTGACCTCATGAGTGCTAAAATATGTTGCAACAGAGACAACAGAGATGACAATACGCAGCCAATCATGGCAAAGGTGTTAGCAGCACATGACAGTAGGGAACCAATCATGGCAAAGGTGTTAGCAGCACATGACAGTAGGGAGCCAATCATGGCAAAGGCGTTAGCAGCACACGACACATTATTTGTCAGACTATAAGGAGATCCTACATCTGTATTACTCTAAAGATTATGGACTTTGCGGAAAAACGTCTGGCTTGGGTCATTAAGACTTATGGAAATACAAAATATGGCTAACATGCGGCATGTCACTGTTTGTTGGGTGCTCAAAAAATGCAGAGGAGTTAAATCACATCGGATGAATAGTCTTGCAGCTCAATCAAATTAAGTAGAAATGTTGAAGGATCATAACTGACCTAACAATGCATCTGCAGTTTCAGGATTTGATTAATCAAACGTTCGCCACTAGGAGACACCATAACCAGATTCCAGAGAAGCGTGGGATGGAAACAGTCGGAACCTAACAGTGGCCAAAATTACGGAATGTGGAAATTTTACCACACCACATTACGTGATATTTTTTTTTTTGGCAAACGAGAAGCTGGAAAAAATCCAAGACAAACAACGGTGCCTGAGTCCACTCTTTCAGTGAGCACCACCACTACCGTGCGTTAAAAGCTACTGGGGAAGTAGGAGGAAGAGAAGCAGCTTCCATGGGGTCTGAATTTCCACTAGTGAAATGTGGACTGGGATTATTTCTTTGTTTTTCGGGGGTGCGTGTTCTCTTCTGTTACCTTAAATGTGATGGAAATTGGCCCCCAGGATCCATAAACCAGATGACTTTAGTAATTTGGGCAACTGTACGTTTTCTATGTTACACTTTATTGAAAAGGAAATTTGTTACAATGGCGTTCCAATAAAACACAGACGTCTACAATCTCTTACGTTATGCTAAAAGGAAAATGCTCACAGTGTATGACGGGGGACACCGGAATTGTAGTTGTCAGAGGAATTTGTCCAGATATTACACAGCTTGGCATATGGCGGGAACATACCGCTGGCCACGTGGGTTTCGAGGGGAAGCAGCCTAGACAGAGCTAATAAGGCAGCCACTGAGTCACCAATTAGGCAAATAAAATCAAAGCAAACTGGAGACACAAGGAAACGATTACATGCTACAGTATTTGAGGGTTTATACATTTAAATTAAGGAGCAAACGGTTATGTAAAACATGACATTTGCCTGCTCGTAAAACTCAGACAACTATGTTTCTAGCAGGTACAGAAGTACATATTGGATCAGGCGGGTCTCAGCCAGCATCTGATTTCTCCATCGCGGTATGGGGGCTTGTGATGATGTCATGTGCAGGGAAATATCCCGCACAGCTAGAGAGCCAGGAGTGTTGTATGTCATCCAAGCCTTTAATGGATTGATGGCCACTCCACTTACTGTTGGTTCCAGGTACTAAACTGATGGTGTGGAGATTTTGGTGGAAAAATCTCCAAGAAGCAGGGCACTGTAGACATACTCAGTGCTACCTTACACATTACTGTTGTGCAGATCTGTAGGTAGATGATCAATTAAATCTTCTACTAAGCGATGGAACCAGGAGCTAGTGACGTGTTTCATGAAGAGCACTGATCATGTAGTCATATCCTCAAACAAAGTATCCATCCATTAAAATGGATGTACTGTTAGGGTTGGGTTGAGGATGGACACAATTGCTTTTCATCCATTTTTCTAATACCTGCTCGTCCTATGCAGCGTCACTGGGGGCTGGTAACCACACGCACATGGCAGGGAACCACCCAGGATGGGGCACCGACCCCCACATCTCAGCAATCGCCTTTCATGACAGCTGGCTAGTTGTCAAAAAGTGCTGAATTCATACTTTCTAGGACAACGGTGGCCAATCTTATCCGCATAGGGCCGGTGTGTATGCAGGTTTTTGGGATAACCTGTAGGTGAGCTGGTCAAACCCAGGTGTGAGGACTCTTCAGCCAATCAGTCCTCTAATTAGTAATCTAATTAGGAGTTGCAGCGAAAACACGCATACACACCGGCCCATTGCGGATAAGGTTGGCCACTCCTGTTCTAGTATATGGGAACTTCAGTGAAGTCACTCATATTGTTTAACATGTCAGTTAAGTAAAGGAAAGTAGGCTGGCAAATATAAGATGTATAATGTTAACCTAAAGTACTATTAACGAAGTATCGGGCATTTAAAATTCATCTCACTCTACTAATGAAAAGGTAAAAATGAATATGAACAACAGGCCAGACATAAATAAACACGTAGCTTGACTTACATGTAAGGAAAAGTGTTCATTTAAAAGAATTATTATTAAAATCCAGTGGAAATACTTATTGAAATATAACATTTCATTGGGAGCAAATTCCTCACAGATCACTGAGCATTAAAACACCCAGGATTGGTTTTTAAGGTGCTAATTAGAATGTATTTCCGCTCTTTAAACAGGGTCTATTATAGCTCCTGCTCCCTGTATTTTTGGATGTTTACGGGGCTCGGGTGTTAAAAGGTAATTAGCTGAAAATGTGCCCAGAGTGTCTCTGGGGGGGGTTTTCCGTTTCTGGTGTCTGATGTCATGGTACAGACAGGCTCACAGATAGACTGCCGGCCCCTGATAACCCCATCCTGGGATGCGGGAGGGCGGGGGTGTACCGAACAGAACGTCCCGGGAGGGTGTTGGCTCGAGAGGCCAACAGAGAGACCTCTAGAACGGTTTCACGCACACACTGATCACACGTGGTTCTCCTCGTAATTTTGCCTGTTTTTCCTGTTTACTCTGATGTCATCTTCCAGAACTGCTACAAATACCAAAATGACACAGACACTTGTGCCCAGGATGGGTGTGGATGGACTCTGCTGCTGTAGCCTGTATCCAGATATATAAATGGAGGCTACAGCAGTAGAGTATACATATCTACATATATTAATAGGCAAGAAGGTGCTGATTACATTTTATTTATTCAGCACATGCTTTGATGCAAAGCCACATACAATTGAGAAGCAGGGTCACACAGTCCCTGGAGAAACTGGGGTTAAGGGCCTTGCTCCAGAGCCTAGTGGTGACATCAATCTTTCAACCATGGGATTTGAACTAACAACCATCCGATCACAGGCAAAGCATCCTAACCTCGCTGAGCCACCCACTGCCCCACGAGCGATGGTCTGCTTTAGCTATCATTGGAGAAGCGTTTTATAAAAACCTACATAAGCTCAAGCAAGAAAATCTGTTAGCAGCAGATAACACAACTGCAGTTACTGGCAAATAAGTGTTGGAGCGAGTAATAGTTAATGCATTGGTCTTAATTGTTGCAATGTTATTGTGCTACTTTTTGGAAGAGCCTTGTTGTAATGTGTGCATTTTCACTTCTCACTTTCCATCGCAAATATATGGAAATGCTCTTCTCAGATGTAACCATGCACACAGGCCATTTCTTAATTTTGGTTGATGGAATTAATGGTTATGGTTATAAAGAGCATGCATATAATTTATTCAACAATATTATATTTCCCAGCACTGGCTAGGGTAGCGACCTAAGAGCATCTGCCATGATTCACCGCTCGGCTTTCTGCTCAGATCCATCCTTTTGATTCAGACGAGTCAGCGCGGCCTTATTTTTAGGTGTGATTTAAGCTTTGTTTCCACCGGTGATTTCAGCATTGTTACCTACCACTGATATATTCAATCAGCTTTAGCTCAGTTGAGAAAGTTTAGGCGTAAAGCTAACACCACATCTGTGAGCACTTTGGTGAGTGAGGAAAATGGCCTCGTTTCACCTAAAAGGAATGCAAATTTTTCCTCGTCCTAGAAGCAGAAGGCCACTCGCAACAATAAAAAAATGGGGGCAATTAATGGCACCATTTATCATGGATTAATTATGGAAAGGTGACATTGACAGGGTTTATTTACAAACTGGAACAATAACAATGTGTTCCAAAAGAGAGATCTTATTTTTACCCTATTGGGTGTGTGTGTGTGTGATTTAATTTCCTTTTAAAGAAAACCATTTATTTATGTATTTATTTCAGTAGCTAATCTCCACCCAAAAGGCTCCCACCGATCAAGTTGTGGTGACAATTTCTTGTTTCCATTTACTTTCATTTTGGATCCTTGCGTCACCAGACATTCTCACTGGATCGCTTTGGTGTTCTGCTCTTTGTTGGGCCAGGTGTTCAAACAAGAAGAAAGATTTTCCTTTCCACTGCAAAAATAAGCAGTGTCCAGTTCGCAGCCTTCTGGGATGCAGTTGAGTTGACCTCTAAGAAAAAAGGACTGATTTATTTTTATTTTTTGAAAACCTCCCCCAGAGCAAATATCTATGGAATCGGTAGGTGGTGCAATTTCCCTTGGCGTACACTGTAATCCCAGCAGCAAATCACGCAGATCAGGCCTCACTGTGTGTACAAGATGGTCTCACATTCTACAGCGATCCTACACTCCATCATTAACGTCATGTCCATTCATCAGTAACATCAGGACAGGTCGATTATTGCATCGCCAACAGATCTGTCTTTTATAGCCTGTATTAGTCTAGTCTCTTTTAGGCTGACACACTATCTAAAGGATGAAGGGCGATTTCTATCTGCAGATAGATGCTTTCATAAGCCATGTGCATAATTTTGACCAATCAGCATAAACATTCGTGAAATAAAGCAAAACTGGCAAGTTAGCATTTTCACTGCACAGCAAACAGACTCAAAGTGACCTAAAATTAAAATTCCAAAACACATTAAATATGGGTCAAAATTTCTGTTATTCCTTTTTTTTCAGTAAACTTCCTAGTATGGTGTTTACGGAAAAAAGGGACGTTCACTTTCAGACAAATACATAAAAAACCAGAAAGAATGTATCTTCAAACAAAGAAAAGTTGCAATGCAAAACATTTGTACCAGAGCAGAATAAGCTGCAGATAAGTGTCCTACTCATGTTGTGAATCAAACACCTAAAAACCTGCAAATGGCTTCAC
>JAODJU010000025.1:23171591-23190335 GCA_026776725.1 Gnathonemus echidnorhynchus | reverse complement strand
CCCCCCCCCCCCCCCACACACACACACACACACACACACACACACAAACTCAGATTTGCAAGTTGAGAAAAAAGAACCAATGATCAAAAGACCATAAAATTCTCTTTGGGGGAAACTTGACCATTTCCTTTGGTATCCCAGTGAATCCCATACTGTATGTTTCCTCTGTAATACCCTGTGCATAACATGCGTGTCCTTTAGATTTGCCTCAACTAAACTGCAGGCGTATGTCTGCCTTCGCTGGGTACACTGAAAAGTGACAGTGAGTGCTTGCTCCTCAACAAAGGAAGCTAAATGTGCTTTATACCCATTTCAGATAATCAATACATACATTGTAAGTCGTCCGTAAGATTCTCTTTTAAAGTTATGCGGGCAGTTAATATTTGGTGATTCAAACTGACTCTGAAAACTTAAAACAGAACAAAACTTGAAACAGAACAACAAAAAGGTCTCCTGGTTTTAATGCAGAAATGTTTCTTTGGATGATCGAATTGCAGTGAATGGTTTTCCAGATTTGTTTTTTATACCAAATGTCAGCTCAAACGTATATGTGCTAAAACCAAATGGATTCTGGGATTCTGAATGGAACAGGCAGATCTTTGGATACAGCGCCAGTGTTTTTCAATGAAACTGTGAAGTGCTGAATAAGGAGGATAGAGCATCATAATGTCTGTTCACTGACAGAACCTCGTAAAGGCAGACTTCCCATCTCCCATTGAATGCCAAGTTTATATTTTGAAAACCAAGATTTCTTACAGTTATAAAATTCTTGAAATTTGAAGTAGTTACAAAAATAATAAGACATCTAAACATATACTGACCGGACAAAAGTATTCAGAGTCTTGAATATTAAGTTGTAAGTAAGCAGGAAAGAAAATAAATAAACAAACAAATAGATTGATAAATAAACAAATAATTTTTAATAGTTTGTTAGTCAGGTACCTGGAACAGCATATTTGTTTAATTATGTATTCATATATACACAACACAAACACACACACACACACACACACACATTTATCTGGGTCAGAGGAAAATATACTTGCTTTGATTAAAAAGGGAACTCTTTCCTTACTTAGTGTGACTAATAAATTACAAGTAATGAGGGAAACATACTGCCTTAAGTACTTAAGTGCTGAAAACAGATAAAGTATCTAATGTCCAACACCAATATTCAAATTTAAATATGTCTTTATTGGTCACATTTAAGAGATTCAACTTATATGGGTGCTCTTTATCATGTTACTGGAAAGAATTAATGAAATGTATGAAATATGGAGATGTGAAACAATTTTGGAGTGAAGAAAAATGAAATGAGGGAGTCTCTTATGAAAGAGCAGATCTGCGTATGATTTTTGGACGCCAACTATCTTGCTGTGCTTTATGCTGGTTGTCGAGATCATTCTGTTCCACAAAAAGTCACTGCTCTGAATCATTTTTTTATTCTGTTCTATTTACCTACAGTGGTTAAAATTGAATGCTGCGGTTTATCCTCTAGAACAGATTTGTGCACTTCAGGATGACTTTACTCTGTTAAATTCTGAAAAACAGAAAAAGTATCTACCATAATCCTGACCAATTTTTCATGTGAACTCTATGCCGGGTACATCATGGTTCAGAGCACAGCAATCAAAATTTTACCGACAGAACTTACACACATATTTAAGTAAAGGAATAAGCCAATCACGTTTTTTTTTTTTTTTCCTGATCAATGTTTCACTTTTGTAAACATGAAGATATAGAGGTGCATAATCCTTTTGGCAGCAGCCCTAACAAATTCATTTCAGATAGATTCCATCACTCCAAAACACCACCTTATGACTGACAGCTCCTTCCACCCAATGTTTATGCATCTCCATTACAAAGACCATATGTGCCTTTGTTTGAATTCGTAGGGAACCCCCACTGGTCTCCGGAGGAACTGCAGCTCCGGATGGGCAGAAAACACTAGATGACTTCCACTGTCTTCCTATAAACAGTGTTTGGGAGTAACTAATTACATTTAACAGTGTTAAGTAATTAAATTTTAAAATAAATTTTATTGTAATCAGTTACAGTTACTGAGAAATAATATGTAATTAAATTAATCAAAATTCTGGTGATTAAAAAGTCGTCTAAATCATTCTGTGAATATATTCTTTTATGTGTATTCTATGTTCTTTTCGGTAATAAGCTTATATAGAAATGCCTTCTTTTGGCATATTTCCCGACAAAGCAGGTCAGCAAAGCCATTAAAACTTTTCAGTTTTCAGGTTTTGCCCACTTTAAAACATTTGTTAGAAAAGTAATCAAAAGGAAATCAAATATAATAAGTTACAATATTGTTATCAAAGTAATTTAAAAAATAACAATTCTTATTATATTTTTAACAGGGTAACCAGTAATCTGTAACCTATTACATTTCAAAAGTAACTTTCGCAACACTGTCCGTAACATACAATCCAAGGCGTTGAAGAACTTCAGCTGCTCCGTTGTTAAATGCAAGCTGTCCACCTTGAGTCTGCGTATAACCAAATAATTAGATAAAACTGAAACATAAGGCAGCTCATGAAAACAGTTTTCCTTTGCTGTGGATCATAAGGAAATGACAGTCTAGTGAAGCACTGGGGAAGTCTCTCCCAGCTTTGTTTGGTCGGGATTTGATGGATTCAAGGTTTCCAGGAGGATTCCAGTTCTTCTGTTTTTTAAAAACTTGATAAGGAGACAGAGCTCTGAAGCCTGGAGGGGTGGAATACCAAGAGCTGTCAATCGCCATTTTGTTTCTTTCATAAATGACTAATTATCCATAAAAGCGAATTGGGGATGATTAAATGACAAGAGAACTTGTCCTTGGTCCCACAATGGCATTTTGGTAACATTCTGTTAGTTACTGTTTACATGCATCGCATTTCACCCTATTTCTGATAATCATTTAATTAGTGGACACACATATTTGTGAGTTTGGACTTAAGTCTCTTGGTGTTCACAGATTATAGGGATACAGATGCTGTGGGATAGAAGAGTGACATTCCAGATCCTGTTCAAGGAATCTTCATCGCCCAGTCTTATAGTCTCATCCAACACCCCTCCCTTAATTCCAAAATTGTTTCTATGGTCCAGTTTGAAACATAGTGACTTGAGTGTGTTTGTGTTCGTCTCTTCAAGCATTAACCAAGGAGAACTTTTATTTGAGATGGACCGAAACATTGGCCTGTAACATGAACCGATTTATATTTCCATTCCGTTATTGTGGTTTACGGGGACAGGAACGGTCGCTGCTCTTTAGGTGACATACTGCACCATATGCTCCACAGGTGTCCCACCAGCCTGGTGGTGCAGACTCACCTCTGCCTGTCAAGCGGATGTCTACATTGCATGTACGTGTCTTAACGTTCCAGGCCCATTCTCCGAACTCCGGGGGGGGGGGGGGGGGGGTGGGGGGGGGGGCTGTCAGAGGCTCCTTTTATTGTCCATGGTGGATGAACTGGGCTAAATGTAGACATATGACCTTTGAGGTCCAGCCAACACCCCACCCCCGTAAGGACCTCTGTCAGTTATGTGGCAAGTCTTTTCTGAAGATGACTCTGGTATTCAGAATTGCACTTTTATTAGGTCCTTAGTAGCAGTGCTGGTCAACCCATTAGGCGACAAATATAGCTACCTGGGACACCATCTTCTTGCTGACTTAGGAACCATTTGCCCACTTTTGCTCCTCATGGGCTTCAACCAGCACCGCTGGGTGGTCCACTCTTCAAACTTTGGACATTGGGATTTCACTTTTTATTAATGGTAATTAGGCTTTATTGAGAGGAATATTTATGCCGTGGCTGCACAGTTTTAAGTTTTTTTGTAGTGTAAATAAAGTGCTGGACCTCATCCTTGCTGTTTGGCATGTCCTGCAGTCTACTAACATGACACCTTCTTGCTTGGGAGCAGAGCCTGGTGCTCCTGGGCCACCTCCGCGTCCTTAGCAGCCGGAGCTGGATTAGAACACAAACCTCAGGTCTGCAACAGAATCAGATGTCAGTCTTGTCGTATTTAAAAGCAGTGTTTTAGGGAGAAGAAAACTTAAAGCTTAAAAAACACATTATCAACTGCAGCAAGAGAAACAATTTAGTCATAGTTGTTAAAGAATTGAAAATTACTGAAAACAGATAAAGTATGTAATGGTTTTTAAGGAAATCTATCCGGCAAATTCACAAATGGTCTTTTGTATGTGTCGAGGCAGTTTTACTTTTCAAGTTGGATTGCTTATAGTGTCTTAAACATGAACTATTTACATATGGGCACAGCAAAATGGGGATGTGAGAGCAGCATCTATACCATATAAACAATTTACAGAGTTTTGACAGCCATTAACAAAAAAGAACAGAAGCTTGTTTCTAGGTTTTGTACAGCCTGCAACACTCTCACTTCATCCCTGATTGGTTAGTTTACAATATTATACAATCACCCCCCAACCCCAGCCCACCCTAGTCCACCCCACCCTGGCTCCACAGTCTGGAAGAGATTTTGTGGGGTTTCTGGCTGAATTGATGCATTCACCCACAAGCCTCTGATAAAATTCCAGCTGTTAATTTCAAAACCAGCCGAGGTTTTTTTTTTTTTTTTTTCTTTTTCTTTTCCTTCTTGAAAGATTGAGCTTTTTTCCGTGTGCCGCCCTGTCAAACAAATCTTCCTTGAAAACCCAGCGGTGGCAGACCTGAGATCTAGAAGGAACATCTTAACAGATGGGCATGAAGAGGCAACTGGGCGTGATGCCTCTCTACGGTCACCTCTGCCAGAAACCTTACAAGAAAGCTGAAATGATGGCTGAATTTACTGCGGATGCTAAATGGAGATTAGCACAGGTTACCCCCCAAAGTTCTCCTTTTTACTATTATCTAAGATATCTACAATTTGCCCAGCTGCCCATCGGGGATAACTCTGTTTCAGGTAGCATTAATATTAGGTTTACTTAGAGCAGTGTTTCCCAATCTAGTCCTCAGGGACCCTTCTGATGCTGAGCAAAAATGTGGACTGTCTGGCAGGGAGGTGGGAGGGAGCAAAAACACGGAGTGACTGTGGATCCCCAAGGACCGGCTTGGGAAACACTAAGTATTGTTATTACAGGGCTTGGTAACAGAGATAGATAATGTAAAACCCAGATGTATATTTAAAGGGGGGAGGATATGGGCTGTCTCTCACACCTCCCACCTCTCTCCCCCCCACCCAAATTCAAAGCAATTAGGGGAAGAAGCGGAAACGTGGGATGCCTGTGATGTGGAGTCACACCGCTGGGAGTCGGACTTCTGCTGAGTGAGCACTTTCTGCGGACAGGGGCGTTCTGCAATGTTCCACTGTCTCACACCTGGTTCTCCACTCGGTAGCCTTCCTCCCCAGCTCCGGTTTTCCATTTATCCAACCCTTTCCTCTTTACATCAAAAAAAAAAAAAAATGGGGTGGGGGATCTAGCTAGGCCATGTTACATAAACGTTTTTGAAAAATGTTTCAGGCTCAAGAGCAGAGTTTCCAGAGGGAGGCTGTCATCATGTCCGTTTTTTGGAAAGAATAACAAAGTAACGTTCACACGTCCAAAAGCTGAAAAACGAGGCATGCGATTGAGAGGAAGAATGTTTCACAAAATTAAACCAATTTACCAATATTGTCGTTCAAAGGCTTCCAGTTCTGTCCGTTGACTTTGCCTTTGGAAAATGGACTGGTCTTAGTATATGGGAAGGACATTTGAAAAAGTAACGATATGGTTGGAATTTAATCTGCAGGTTTCACACATGAGATAGAGAGAGTCTGATTATGGGGATGATATTCAGGACTCCTGGTGAGTGTCTTGATGGACATTTATTATGAAGTTGGGGGGGGGTGCAAAGACAGGAAAAATAAGTGATAATTCCTATGGATCCGATTTCTGTGGATTCAGTAGCAAACAGACAAAAAAAGTGTAAAATGGATTCATTCTTCTCAGGCATTGCCATGGCCTAACATGTTTGAGGGCTTCCCAAGTTACATGCAACTGTGATTCCACACTGTAGCCCATTGTTGATGCTATTACAGTCTTATCCCCCCACCTGCAATCTTCAAAGGCTTGTTTGGTCACGAATGATAGGAAAATATTAACCTTCTTCAAAAAGGTTAAAGTCTTTGTTCCATGTGAGGCAATTAAGCGAGTGGCAGGATACTGCAGTTTGTTGGGGACACAGTAGACCCTCTGAGATGGACCCAGATCATGCTTACATAAGCCCTTCATATTCGTGAAGAAGGGGTGTGATGTAAGGGAGTCAAATCATCCATCAGCTCCTGAGGACGTTCCAAGCTGGAGGTGAAAACTCTAGATCGAGGAATATCACTAATTAACAAGCTCCCATTCAACGTTAAGCCCATGCATTAAACGGTAATGGTAAAAGGTAGTAAAAGATGGTAAAAGATGGTAAAAGTAACCCGCTAAATTCCAGAAAAGGTTGCAGGCAAACTCCTGAAGAAATGGTGGAAAATTAACCCAAAAATATTATCTGCTTGCTTAATCCAATTTTCAAAAACAATACTAAATACTTATTTCAAATCTTCACTGGCACAAATGAACAACAGCTCATTAAATATTCTCGCCATGCAAGATAATCTGAAATTCAGCAATATTTTTCTGCGACACCAAGTGCAGCAACACCAGTGTAAATGTTCTGTTTATATAAAAGGAAAACCGAAAAAATATCATTTCAAGTAGCTATAAAACAAAAGAGAAACTGAAATCACAACGGACATGTGCTCCATTGATGGGAGCTGAGGAATGTTCCACAATCCTCCTCAGAAGCGTTTCTTCTATAAATAATAGGAAATGGCTACTTGAGGAAGAGATTTCAGTCCCATCCATGTTTTTCCTCTCTAGCATCGTCTAGCCATGTTTTCACAAACAGATCAGTGTCTTCAGCTGGAAAAATGCAACTTTGTGAAAGGTCAAGAGACAATTTCTGCAAAGCACGCGCAAAGGCGAATAAAAATTTTAACTAAATTTAAAAAATAAAAATTCACGTTTCTTAACTGAATGGAAAGGATTTTACCCATCAAGCTCCACAAATTTATGACAGTTATTGTTGGTTAATTGTACATTTCATTTACTCAGCACTTGTATCCAAGGTGACATACAATCGTGAAAGCAGGGTCATCAGGTGGGGTTAGGGGTCTGTCTCAGGGACCCAACAGCCAAATCTCTCTGCCCGCCCTGGCATTTAAACCGCCAACCTTCCAATAATAGCTACAGCATCCTAACACCACCTAAATATGGGACTTTGTGCATAAAGGGCAGGCTACATAGAGGCTACCTGCTTGGGTCTCGTTCCTGCTTTTCTTTGTGGTTTATTCTCTCAGCCTGATGTAGTCATTATAGGAATGTGTCCAGCTGCGATGCATAATATGACATTACACTTTCCACAATTAATTGGTAGTTATAGTTCATGAAAATGTGTTAATAAAGGGTTTGTACCAACCACTTACTGTCACATGGTCATTGTTGTGGTATATTTCACTGTTTTATTTCGGTATTTGCTTGTTCTGTGGAAATTTTCACATGATTTAAGTTCGCGGAGCTGGGTTGATGATATACAATCAATTAAATCACCTCACCCAGAGGAAGGCCAGCTGTTTTTCCATCTGGGATTGGGATCTGCATAATTCTCATCCCTGAAATGCGTTCCTTTCCCTTTATGGTACATTCCCATTCTTATTGGGATGACGGCAAGAAAAAGCGTCTCATCATTTAAGGCTGACATGCAAGGGCTGCTGTTGTACAACCCATAATAGTCCCTAATCTTTCTTGGAAAAAGTGGCTGAAGCCCCCATCGTCTCTGTCAAATACCAGCCCATTCATTTATTAACCTCATCTGTTCCCAGTTCAGTGGAAAACCTGACTTCTGTGAATGTAGCGGCTACGTCGGTGTGCTGACGTAACCATTTTTGGGCCTTTTTAAATCTCTGAATGTTATTAAAGGTAGAATATAACAGCTAGAGGAGAGAGTAATTAGTCAGAAGGTTTGAGGCCACTCATATAATGGTATAATGTGTGTGTGTGTGTGTGTGTGTGTGTGTGTATATATATATGTATGTATATATATATGAAGAAATTAAATGAGACATGGAAACTTACACCTCTAGTTTTACTCTAATGAAATCTGATTGGCAAACTGCACAAGTTACTACTTTATATACCAAACTATTTCATGGTTTATTGTAACAATTTTGCATGTCAATAAAAACCTAAAACAAGAAAACAAGAAAGACTTGTACAGAATACAGTATGCACAAATGAACAAGCAGATTACATGAACCAACACACACACACACACACACACTCAACTGTCACATACTATATGATAACACATTTTACAAATTTTAATGTAAATGTCAGATGATTGACTTTAAAGAATAAAGCAGCCTCTCTGTTGCAGTTACCTAGAGCATAACAGGGATCAGGGAATCTTAAATTAGTCCATGTTGGAGAGAAAATGCCCAATTCAATTCGTATTTTAAATGCGTAAAAGCCTTTCCGTTCCAAGTTGGATTAGGGCCAGATAACGAACAGTTCAAAGTTTGCGTCAATATGTTTAATTGAGCAGTAGGAAAAAACAAAGTGGTGATAGAGAGCAAACCCTACACCTCTCTTGTAGGTATCTCCAAGACTTCCATCAGCGTAGGAAGAACTGCAGCTTCAAGTGGACCATGGATACAAGCACCATGTTAGGGAGATTAGCAGACATTTGGCGAACTCTGACTAGACTGTGTTCTTAAGAACTCTTTGTTGGGCTGGGTGGGCCTGCGCTTCATGCTGATAGTTGAGAATTACGAGCAATTTGTGGGCTTTAACTGTTGTTGACGTGTCACCTGACACTGCTGCTGCACTAATGCTACCATCATTTCACAGGAGCGGAGATGGTTTCTTGGGGAACTATGGAGTGTGCTGGAGACAAGATGTCTTTCCCATAATTCACGTACCTTAAGACGGGTCATAAAGTGAACACAGGAAGCACAACGGTCAAGTAACTTGGATGCCCTGTGATGTGAGGGGAAGAGAAGGTGACAAAATGACAGCAACCAGTGGGACTTTTCTCTTACTAAATGCTGGCCCCTCTGCTTTCTGCCATTGTCCTCCCAGCCCGTCAGCAAGCTTATATTCCCCAGCACATGTGGTCTGAATTAAAGTGCTGGCGAGAGTCCCAACCTGGAATCTTCCTTCAGTGGAAGTGGCCCAAGCAGACTTTCACTCAATCGCCGTTGACAGCTCTTAGTGGAAAATCTGTGTTCAGTTGTGCTGTAAAAATACTCAAGTCTAACCTGACTTAATCTGTCTTGGGGAAAACATGTGGGTAGCCGAACGCCAATCTGACACTTAGAACCGTCTGCATTTGCTGATGAGCCAATGTCAACGCTGTTCTCTTTATTTTTGTATGCTATGCTAATCGGAGCCACTCACAGTTAACCAATAGGCTATTACTTTAACAAGCAAGTTAGGCTAAATGAATGACCTCAATTTGTAAAACTCCTGCGTGAGAGCTATATAAGCAGCCAATGGGACACAAAAGATTGTTTACAATTGTGCAACGTAATCTCGAATGTATTGTAATCGTCTTCATGGATGAATAATTGTCTTGCAATTCTCGAGTCAAGTGATAAACAGCAGTAGCATAGCAATAAATCTGTCTGCATAGCTCAAGGGCAGCATCAGTCAATGAGTCAAAATCCACAGGGACTTGGTCTAAAGTCACCATTTCGATTCATACCGTGGGCAATTACCAGATCATCCCTGTCATGACATGCCGGTCACGGCTTTCGCTAAAACACAGGAATGTGTAGCTATCGGCTCAACGAACCACAAGGAGCCTGAGTGTGAAAGCTCTGCTTTGGCTCTTCATGAAATATCACTTGAAAATCGGATTTCAAAATAAAATACAGATAAAGAAACTCTAGCATTCACCAAGGTTATTGAGTTACACGTCAATTTTTAAAGATCTGCATCAACATATGGTCATATTTAGGCACAGGCTTTTGGGAAAACATGTTTGATATTTACTTCAGATTGGGCACAGTGCATACCATTCTTTAACATTCCTTCAGCCATTTTATGAACGCTTACATAGATTAATCACAATGACATCATTGGCGCTATGTCATAATCACGCGATTTGTCAACCACTCACATTCCTAAAACTTAGCACTTTCACCATCAGGCAAATGGATTTCATTGCATTTTTGCTCAAAATATACCTAATTAATGGCAACATTTTAAATTTCAATAGAAACCATGGGAAAAGTTTGTTAAATTAGTCCTTCTGACATAATGGCCTGTGATATAGCAGGATAATTATGCCAATTAACCACAAGAGCTGGAAAATGCGAGATCATTTCTGTGGCTTTTTATGCAGTCAGTGCCTGTGTAAGATCCAGTATAACTAATTAATTTTATTGTCTTATAAGATACAAGTAATATTTTCTATAATTAAAAGGATTATAGAAAAACTTCATTGGATTTTTATGTGCTTCTGTCTTTCTGATTGAGATTGCACCCACATTTAAAGGGACGACTGTTTGAAATTCATTTTTAAAAACACAGACATGATTTGCAATAATGTACTAATAATAAAATGCTTATAACATACAGAATTTTGTGTTAAATGAGGGCTTTAATGTGTTAGTTAATGCTTTGCATCCAGGAGCCATTATGCGTCCATGTTTGTGGAGACGTGATTTATCAGCGCGAGGTCGGCATCTGCGAGCTTAATGGCCAGTCGGACTCGCTGGCATCACGCACAGCCTGCAGCAGCCTGTTGCAGGGGTGGGGGAAAGTATCTGCACCTCCCTGCATGATTCTTTACAACCCAAGGCATGAGTGAAACCAGAAAGCTCTCTCAAAGCTTTACGGTGCAGTTTCATGCCTTTGTGGGAGGTCTGTCAAATTCTTCCGTTCACTCTCTATTGACAAATGAAAGATCCTTTTCCAACCCCTTCATGAGCAGAGAAAACGGTAAGACTTGGGGGGGGGGTCTGTGTGGGTTAGGATGCTGTGCCCGTGATCGCAATCCCAGGGCCGACAGAGTAATTTCACCGTTCAGCCCCTGAGCAAGGCCCTTAACCCCCAGCTGCTCGTTGGACAGGCCCCGGGTTAAAAGCTTTTTTTTTTTACCCAGTAACCATTGACTTTAAATTTCACATTCTATTCAATTAAAGAAGCATCCAGTTTTGGTTTCAGATTTATTATTAAACTGTTCTTAGGCAGACAGCTTATCATAGTTCCACTTCTCCTGGCCCTGTTCCTATGATGTGTTATTCCACCACACATGTGAATGTGGAGGAAAAAGTCTGAAAAGAGGAAACAGGGCAATTCATCGCTTCTTAATAAGAGATACCAAATTCCCCAGCTCATTAAGAAGATATTCTTAGAGACCCCTGGTGCCATATGAAAAATCTCTAATTATCTTTAGAAATGCCTTTTACACACAAGACAGTGCAGACTGACATTAAGATGACACCCATAAACTGGACGCTTAGTGAAGCAGAAAATTTGTTTACAACATATCGCCTACTGTAAATGACAGGGAGAGTTAGAAAAGACATTAATCACTGAAGTCGACAGCAGGAATGAACAATTACAAAGATGTATTGATGACAGTTTATTATCTAATAAAAGCACACGAAGTTTGTCTGAGAGCGGATTCAGCCTGCATTCAACACCCCTCCGGGTTCAGCCTGCGTCCAACACCCCTGCAGCGAAAGGGGTTTAGAGCCCAATAGTCCAGCCGCTATGGGATTGAAATCTCCGACCTTCCAAACAGAGACACCCACCCCTGGCCGACTGTGCTGCACGCCCCCCCGGTGCTTGATGGTGAAGTCAGATTACAGTGTTGCTCTTCCATTGACTCCCATGTGTGGGTTTTGTTCTTCATTTGATTCCGACTCAGGTCCAGTAAAAGCCACATGTTGCCTCTCATCCTTGTTGGAAGAACTATAATGTAACACAATTCCCTTATTTTCTTTTTTATCATTCCTTGATTTCGGCTGTTTTGCATTTTATCTTTCATTGCTCCCTTACATCAAACAAAGACGGCTGCTCCTTTGACCGGAGACCCGGAAACCGCTAAGTAGGATTAAAGGTTTATTATGCTTTTGGTCTGATTTGACTGAATGTACCTGGATGAATAGAGGCTTGGTCTCTACTGAAAAATAATTTAAATGACACCATTCAAGCGCCACTCAATTAACCAGGGAACAAATCATGAATTGACTGGCATCCTCATCAGGATGTTGGGGTGGGGAAATCAACCCTCCACTTAAGTGGAAAGCACAGATATTGCCTGTTTACTGGTTATATGTCTGGCTCTTCCGTGTGTTTATTGCCAAGAAGACCGCAATCTAAATAGTTTGATCAGTGCCACATTGTAAAAAAAAAAAAACTCAACTAGACTCAATATAAACAAACCGTTATCTGCCAAAGTGGTTACCCAACAGGCCGTGCAAAATGTCACTTTTTTTTCGATGCAGACAAAAAAAAAAAAAAATAGGATTCATATTTCCTGTGGATCAGTGTATTTTATTTACCAGGCTTTCAGGATAGTACATTATGCGCTGTGAGCAGAGGAGAGATCAGGAACGTCTCAGGGGGGCCGCTGTCCCGTAGAAATGCAGTTCTACTTTCAGCATTCAGCCATTTAAATGTGGAAAAATGGCAAGTTATCCAAACACCACTAAGTAAATAATAAGAGCCGGTCTAGCCCACAAAACTTTTTCTTTTCCATTGTAGTCCACTGTTTTAACTACTATGCATCAGAGGTTTCCATTTTTAAAAAAAAATATATAAAAAGGTTGGTTGGAAACTTTCGTCCATATCTACTGCTCCACAGCACAGAAAAGAATGTTGGTGGGAAAAAATACGGGGGTAAAATGAGTTTTTAACAGTACTAAGTGAAGTATACGCTCACCTATGATTGCTAAAGAACACAAAACACAGCTACAATATACATTTCCAGATTGAAATCAGCTGTAGTTCAAAACTAAACTGGAATGTTCTAAAAGTAGGGTGCAGCACTTAATTTGGTTAATTACTTTAATTGTGCGTATTAGTCATTACACACTAATTAGATTTTGACCTTTGACCTTGGCTTAAAAAATAATTAAATACTCTGAGGGAGAACACTGAGTGTTTGGATTTTTTGACATGGCAGAAAGTTTCATGGAATGAGAGGCCACTTCGGCACGGTGACACTCAGCGAGCACAGACTGAGGGATGGGTTTTTATTAGCTTATGATACAACATTGAATCTGAAATTCTGGATGACACTGAAGATATCCAGCTACAGGCGAGAGGAATGAAAACATCGGGTTTGCAGTATTTATATCGGTTGGGGCATGAAGGTGGGGTTGCAGGGAGTCAGGGGGTGAAGTTCATTTCTGTCATTTAACTTGGGGTGTTTATTAACAAGGCAAGATATTTCTGCTGATGTGAAGCTTTTTCTTCAATGCACATTACGTCAGTTTGCAGGACCGACTTCTTGCATATGACACAGAGCCTTTGAAATCCACAAGGAAGGCAAAGCAGCAGTACACTTTCCCACTCCGCCCCGCTCAGAGGCTTCGCACTCAGCATATTTGACCTCTTGCGGTCACATACCCAGCTTTTAAATGGTTCCACAAAGATCTTCAAGATCTGCTCCCTGTCACTCATTCTCACTTCCCAGCTTGAGAGGAATCACCATGCTCACATGACTCGCTGAGGTCATGCCATATGGCTCCACTGGAGATGTGCGCAGTCAGGACTCTCCCTACTGTTATGCATGCAGTCCTGCTTAGTTGTGATGTAATTACCTGGCCAGACTCCTGTATGCCAGGGTTTGAAGATGTTCTGCAGATGAATGAAGTTCCAGGAATCTGATGAAGCAAAACCAGCACGCATTTTCATTCTGAGTCCTCCTCTACCTCCAACTTCTATTCCTACATTTTCTTTGAGATAAGCCCATTGCACACATGCTAATCTGTTTCTCAATGAACACAGGAAGCAAGTCCAACAGAGCCACAGTAAATGCGATTTCCTTAGCATGTTCTAAAATAAGAACTCATCATTCTTATGCAGTCCTCTATGTATATTTTCCTTTAGATTACTATATGGATTGAAATACAGAAAAAAGTGCCATCTTCATATATTCTAATTACAATTCTAATTACAACATCAATGTCAGACCACCTTGATCTTAAGTCATAAAACTCCATCTTCACAGGCAGACACAATGTGCACATTTTATCTTGTTCTGCTGGCTGCCTATTTGTGAAATACTTGTGGAAATATTTGGGAATTTTTAAATGGAAGGACGAGAGCAATAACCATAATAATTATTACAAGTAGTAATAATAAAGCAAGAGTAATAATGTAAAATTTCTAAGCTAGTTTAAGCAGCTGTGAATCTATCCAGGTACAGAAGAGGATCCATGTGTCTGCAGATCTAGGCCCCACGTTCGTTTTTGCTGCAGTTTATTTACCTATGAAGCCGCATGATTGGAGCAGAACCAGCGTGGTGGTGAATCATTGTTCCCATTCATTCCTAAACAGATAATCCTAGATAGACATGTGAAAAAGCCTCATTTTTCTAACGAGCAGCAACATGGTCTGGAAGATGTCCTTCTACATTAATCCAAGAGCTAGAAGCACATTTTGGGGCAGATAGCGGGGAGTTTCTGCGAGGACGTGACCCCCAGAGGGTGCTGGCTGGAACCCCAGGGTTATCTGACAAATAGCCAAGAGTCTCTTGGTGGAGTTTATAGCCCCGGAGGCTTATGAGCCTTGAAAATATATTTTCCTTTATTCCCCAAAACAACTGGCCCTAAGGTCGCCTGAAATTGCCCGACTGAGTGCTCATACTCTCCCCACAGACACCTCATAACGCACGTGAATTCCACAATGTGTAACAGCATGATGAATCAGCTGATGGAAGCTCAGCGTTAGTAATTCAGAGTGTCTCACTTCAACCCAATAAAAATAATAGTAGCGCATAGCCTCTTGTTAAATGACACGTATAGCCTCAGAAATACAATCAGGTTTTATGTTACTGGGTAATAACATGGGAGATGGTGTTGAGACACAAATACATTATGTGGTTAGATTGCAGAAAGATGTAACTCGTCTGTGTGGTTATTTGTTCAGTAGCAAGTTTTGTTACCACAAACACCAACCAATTTAGCCGAAATTGAAACACTGTACCAGGCACATTAGCCTCCATCAGACTTTACTTTTGTTGCTTGTAAATCGATCATTTTAATACTAGATTAGCTACAGAAAGAAAGTGATGCTGATATAAAAAAAATACTATTTTTTTTAAAGCATTACATCTATGCATCAATGCTACACTTCGCACTCATTTCAGTCTATAAACGTAACGGCATATATTACCATTAATTATGCCTGATGATTAATCTATAAGTATGCAAATAAGGATTAGTATCAGTAAGATTATTCGGTTTTTCTGATTCCGGTAATGACTGATCTTTGAGGCAGAACAACAACAAAGAATCCAAGGACAAATACCATCCACAGCCATTCAGGTTCACCGTGTTTTACCTGAATGTGAAAAATGCAAACAATGCTAACAAAAAAGGACGCAAAGAGTGGATTCTGGGAAAAATGCACGACCTTAACCATGATCTCTTTCATCCGTGCTAAGAGAAAGGTAAACAATAAGTGTGTATGAGACGGACCTTTTCTCCACTTACCCATAGATGTGGAAAATTTTGTGTTTCCCCTCAACTTCAGGAGGCTACTGCATAAACACTGTCCTTGTTTAACCTGCGTCAGTCATTTCTGGGACATGGACGCAAAGGACAACAGGAAGACTCATAGAACATGTGTTGTGAATGAACGGATGGCACGTGTCCTGATTGTTGGGTCACACACTCTACATTACGATCAAATTACTCACTGACACGTCTCTCTACCTCGATTATAGTTTCCAGGCTCGGAAATGAATAAGGGAACTGTGTCTAAGGATTTGTCTGCGACAGGAGCAGTTTGGCTAGGGTTTATTTCACTTGGACAGCTCGTTTGGCCAGAAAGAACTGATGAGGACTCACTAACAGGAGGACCCGGAGCTGGGGGAAGGCCAGTCAGGCTACTTCGAGGAGGAAAGCTAGCCAAACAAAGTTAGCCACAAAGTTAACATTGTCCACCGGCTTGCTCACTGTATGATCAACGAGTTTCGGTTAAATCCCTCGATCCTCTAAAGTAACTGAAATGCTACAGAACTGGCAAACAAGAGACCTACACTGCAAATTTAAAGACCTCCCTTCCTGGTGGTGTACTTTCTCCATAAATACTGAAATGTATTTATGTCTCTGCCTGTGAAAACCACCCGCCACTTGAAACACAGCAATTTAATAAAACATGACAAATGTCCCTCCCAAATATTTTCATTTATTTACAAAAATGTCACCTATGTGTAATTCTGTCTAATACCCTGTCAGGAGAATCAAAGGTTTTCTGTGCAGAGGTTTAAATGGGCAACCTCCTTGTTGCTTGAGTGCCTCACAAGTTTCCTAGAGCAGTTATTGCCAATGGTACTGAACAAAAATGCGGCCTTGGTCACCAGCAAAGCAAAACCAGAAACTCAACACAACTGTGCGACTTTGTGCAACAAGCTTTCGGGAAAAACACCACCTAATTTCCATGGAGTGATGACTGGAACAAATGCTTGACAGTGGAAGCTCGTCCACTTTTTAGTTTGTAGTCCTTGGTTGATGAAAGCCAAACTGCATTAGGCATTTAAAAAAAATCACCATGCCATTAATTCACAACACTGAAAGTTCATACCCTACACTAAAGTTAAGCACTTAAGTTGTTTAGAAAACAACATGAGATCTCTGTCATGCTTACCAAAGAGGGTAGATAAACATTGTATGGTACACGTGTGTGCATGTGTACCACCAGCGCCAGTTTCTAAACAAAAGCCAATAAAATGATTTATAAACCATTTACACCAAGAGGCTCATCTTCATACCACATTATACTACACGCTGTGGAGGGTGTGCTATTCAAAATAAACTGCAATGTCTCACCAACGCCTCACAGCATTCAAAAATCCACTTTGTTTATTATGCCTGACATTTGTCATCAAAGGTGAGTGGAGAATATCTATTTAAACACTTGTTTCGGACATCTTGTAATATTGGGGGCAGGATGGTTAAGTTATATGAGCTGCTGAGAGGCAAATATGATTTAATCTTTCTGTGGGTATGGGAGGCAGGGCCAGAAGCAGAATACTTTTTGAAATAACTCCAACTGGTGGTCTGGAGGGAAATTGCAACATCTAACAGATGATTTATTTGGAGAGGACGTTGTCCATGTATGATAATTTGTGGCAGTAAATGAGCTGGAAACTGCGAGAAGTGGAACAAACACATTTCAGGCTCGTTCCATATTGTGATTTCAAGCATCATATTCTTTTTCTGTTAATTTCTAGAGCAAAGAGAAAGGATGTGGAAATATTTTGAAATCGGACTTTCGGGAGGATTTTAGCTTAAGCTGCTCAGACGTTGGTCTTCTCCAGAATCCAGCCTCCGTCATGCAGTTCCTGACATAGACTAAGGCAGGATCGGCTACCCGCTCAGACAGCCAGGTAAGGCTCTCCTACTCCAAGCTAAAGAACGTTCTAGCTACTGTTCATACAAGCTTTCCCATGCTACAGAAACCACAACCTCTTGGTCTGACTTCAGGTTATTAAAAATGGTTTCTATCTATTATTTTATCATTATTCACCTTCAAAGTAACACTTTAGTGTAACTGGTTGTCAGGTTTATTTATATGTGCTCGTATACTTGTACAAAGATTTAAAAGGCTGTCCTCCTGGGGCTGCTGTGTTATCTTTAAGAGACTGAGCCCCCCCAGCTGTGTAAATATCAAAGGCGTGAAATCTTGACACATTCCTTTCCTCCACTCTCATTTCATATTCACCCTATACTGCTTCTCGAAGAGTGATGGACGTCTCTCTGCAATGCTGCCGCCCCGTTTCAGACCAAAGGAGCTGGGGACATTCCTTCAGCACCCCGTGACGGGTTTAGCGTTCTTCTCCCTCAGGAAGATGGAATGATCCTCGCACCTAGTTAAGGGCTTTGCTCAGCAGCAATGTGACTGTTCTGTCAAGCACTTAATTCAAACCAGCAACCTTCCTATCATGGGAGCAGAAGTCGAACCCACTGAAGCACAGACCGCAATTCGAACATGAAGGGCGTCCACTTAAAGATCAAAATTAAATCGGCAAATGCACACGTGTAAAACACCACTGCCATCTTCATAAAACACCCTGCGCCATAATAACTACCGAAATCTGTATGTTCTTTCCATGACAGTGGTCGACAATGTGCCATCTGTTTCTCAGCTATGCAGGCATGCGCTTTTCCCACAAGCAAACAGCCAGGATGGAGAAAATCTACCTTTCCCCCCTCCCCAGTCATAAGACAACTGTAACGATAAAAGCATCTGCCGATAGCCGCTAGCGATGAAACGCAGACGCCGAAAAGTCCGACTCGCCCCTCTGCTATTTTTGGTTTCTCCAATAAGAGCTTTTACTGGAACGAGTGCGGAAAAAATGTTACGAGAAAGTGTTTCACTTCTTTGCCAGTGCATTTTGTTCCTATTCTATGCGTGAATGCGAAAAGGTGACTGACCAAAGAGCTCATTCAAGATTCAAGATTCTTTATTTGTCACATACATAGTTATAACAAGTACAACATGCAGTGAAATGAACCCTGACC
>JAODJU010000025.1:23112169-23171491 GCA_026776725.1 Gnathonemus echidnorhynchus | reverse complement strand
AAAGTGCAGATAAGATAATATAAATATAAAGTGCAGACAATAAGAATAAAAATTAACAAAATATCCAACATATACAATATCCAAATATATCATGAATCAGCAATCAGGGCCCCTTTATTGACTTAGCTAACGATTAACATTTTGCCAAATTTGTCTCTTCCAAAAGTGGAAAGCTAACAAAAATTAACTGCTAACAAAACCAATGTAGTGCATTTTTCTACCTGTTGACATATATGAGGAAGAAAAAAATCAACATCTTTATTGGCAGCATTTATATAACAATATCTACTTCATCCACAGTTTTTACACAAAAAATGGGCTACACCATTTTGGGCCCGGCCAATTTCGTATAATGTGACAGAATGGATGTATTGATGCAGGACTAGTGAACTACCAAGCAAATTGGATACATTTACAATGGCAATTTATACCAGAGTCTCTGCAATAGTATAACAGAGGCACAGGGAATGTTCACTAAATCGATAGCTAAATCGATAGCTCACGGTCCATGTGTTTTCATTGACCTGACTTCTGCCTTATTTGCCGCTGGTGATTATGCCCACAGGCATTTGTGAGGGCAACTAGCAGTATTGAGGTAAAGTAGCTAGCATAGTGACCAAATGGTCACAGGTCCACATTCATGGAGAATGCAGTGGCTGTACCCCCTCAAGCAAATGGCCATTGCTGCCCCAGTCCCCTGGTCAGCTGTACAAATATGCAAAAGGCTTCATGCTGGGGAAGATGCTTCGGATAAAACGACTCGTGGTGTATCTGGCTAATGCAAGTAAGTTTGCTTTACAATATGGAGGGACTGTCAGTGTACAGAGAGATAATACATAAACTACGGAGGCAGAATTGACCTAGACAGCATATTAAAAAGCAGTTTGGGCAAAAAAAAAATTAAATAAGTAAAGACTGAAAGAAAATATTTCAATCTCTTTAGAGGGTAGCGGGGGTGATGTTGGAGAGCATCAATGAAGCTGATTCTCTGGTAGTTTCAAAGAGATCTTCTTGCAAAGGTTGAGATACAAGAAGGATCAGAGGTGTTTCACCAAAGAAACCATACATGGAGAACAGCCACATGATGAGTAACTAGACCAGAGGTCCCCAATTTGCCAATTTTGGGGCGGCTAGAG
The DNA here is from genome assembly GCA_026776725.1 of Gnathonemus echidnorhynchus. NCBI lineage: Eukaryota > Metazoa > Chordata > Actinopteri > Osteoglossiformes > Mormyridae > Gnathonemus > Gnathonemus echidnorhynchus. The sequence goes on along the minus strand of JAODJU010000025.1, from coordinate 23,170,355 downwards.
GCCGGCATGAAGATTTTAAGGGGTTTGAACACAAAAACATTCTTTCATATGCACAGATATATAATTAGAGTTTTATTAAAATTTATACTGGAGTTTTATTGAATATTACAACAATTTATTCCACATTTATTTCGAAAGTTTAATTCAGAAGTGATCCTTCCCGCAAATGAAAATGTCCGGCACACTTTTCTTTCCTTCTGCTCCTGTCGCACAGCTCAAGTTCAGACTTCTAGCCTTCCGACACAGGTGACACACACACACGCACGCACACACACACACACACACACACACACACACACAATTCTGTAATTCTATCTTTGTGGGAACGCTCCATTCATTTCAATGGCAAAACTCTAATCCCAACATGACGACCTAAACCCCCACCCAGCCCTAACCTTAATCTTAAGTAACCAAACAAAATACAAGACTTGGAATTTATATTTTTTTTGATTGCATTCACAGATCTTTGTGGGGACCTGAAAAATGCTCCCCACAACATCAAAATAACAGGTTTTATCACATTATGGGGGACATTTGGTCCCCACGATGTAATATAAACCTAATACACACACACACACACACAGCCAGACAGACAGAAGATATTGGTAGATGTGTACATTGGTTATAAGAGTGCAGGGTTGCTAACTTCGGTCAGCAGGCTGGTGTCAGATTTTCAATACAATACATACAATAATTTACATGTGTGCAGCAGTTTTAATACCTTGTTAACAATCTGCAGGGTTTGCAAACTGTCCCAACGCTTTTGATGTAGCGGATTTTAGATTTATAATGGAATTATATAGATTTGGTGTAAAATTTCACCAAATCTATATAGAAAAGACCAAAAAAAAGTATTGCAATTAAAACAGAAATCCGCAAGGACAAGTTTGGGTCTAGTACAAATAAAATAAATGCTGGCTGGTTGATAGGCATGTTCAAATTTGGGAAGTGGCCGTTTCATATGAATGATACTGTTGCTGATTTTTAAGGCAATTGAAATTTGGTGCTAAAACTATTTTGATTTAAGTAAGATGGAAATGGAACAAAATGTGCTTTTTGTTAGAAAAAAACAGTTGCTTTAACAAGCGTTAATGAACTGTTCAATTCCGAGAGACAGAAGCAGTACTGTATCCTTGGTCTTACATAATACAGGCAGCCTGACGGACAGAAATCACAACATATAACTGAAGAATATAAAAAGTTACAGTCTCTTCAGTCACGTCGTTAGCATTAGATCCCATTAAATGTGAAGCCAGCTGAAAGATCCATTATGCACCTCTCAACAAACGTGTCTGAAAAGAAATATTTCCATATTTTCTCCTCTCTGCTGGGGGTGCTGGTGCCCCAGGCTCTGACCGCTGGTCTGACTGATTTGTTTTGACGTTTTCTCACTCACCGTCACCTGCCACTCCTAGGTCCCGTAGAGCGCAGTGATATCGAGCTTTGAAGTGACTTTTAAGTGGTCTTTAGTATTGCTTAAAAAGTAAAACTCAATCACATATTAAATTCCGAGACCATGATGTAATTTAACAATTTCTTAGCCTTTAAAAACATGTTTTAAAAATCTTAAAAGCGCACTTTTATGGTGAATTAAGCAGTGATGTCATGGGGGCAGGGAAAAAATGACATGTCTGTACCAAAGATCCCATTGTTCGTGTTCTAGCTCTTCCCAAAAGGTGCCGTTTGAATGCTTTTCACTGTTGATGGCTGGACACACGTCCTCACATGCCAGGACAATTTCGCGGGGGGATTTTCATGGATCATTGCAGAATGGAGGGATTTCAAGGACCTTTAAATGGACCTTAAAGCGACTCTTCCCTGCACACTGCTAATCTGTACCAGCATGAAATACGACTTCATGGACAACATCCAGCTGCAGCCAGCAGGGTCAAGTGACAGGCCTGAGAGGAAATGCAGCTTTTACCAGGTGATGTCTTACATGAGCTCAGTCTCTACCTGTTGGCTGTGCAGCTCTGATAAGTTAAACCGCAGTGCAGTTAACGGCGAATCAACTGCTTTAGTCATGGTTTAATGATGACCCAAAAAACTACTGCATGCTGCCTCTGTGGAACACCAATGAATAAAATTACTCATAAAATAGTTCCTTTCTTCTGCTTTGTAGTTTTCTCCACCCAACCTTCTCTACTGGCACAGTTAGTGCTTGTTCTCTGACTTAAGACAGTTAAAACTACTTCTAAGTACTAAATTTGAGTACAGCACAACAATAGCCTTTGGAAACACATTCATCTCTGAGTAACTCTATGACCGCAATTGGAAACATACCCTGCTAGGTGTTCTCCTGTCCCACCAGCTCCTCTAAGAATGTCTGGCACAGATAAGAGAGGAAGTGTGTCTTAATTGCATTTTGCTTGATTAACATTATTCCAGTGGTTCAGTGAGATAAAATAACCCACATCAAATGAAGGTGTATTATTAAGGTTTAGATTTTTATCCCTCAGCTTCTCTGGCAGTTTACTCTGCTTGTTGTTTTAATTGCATAGTGTATTTTAATAAACATAAAATCAAGCTTTCTCTCCTCGCATGTGTGTCATTAATCTTCTCAAACATTCACTTTGTCTTAGAGAAATGAGAAATCTGACCTGACAGCACAAGAAGACCAAGATGAAATCACTCCACAGCACGAGTGACAGCTCAGCCGGGATTGGTGGGCTTGACTACACCCCCCCAGAGTGCATTTTCATGGGGGTGTGGGGGTTTGGAAACCCGATTCCAAAGACATCCGCTCTGTCCTGGCAGGAATTTGCTCGGGGTGTTGAAAAAAAAATTGAAGGAGCATCTGTTTAGGGTTAAAAAAGCCTGCGTGTGCAACAGACGTCTTGTTGGTACCTGGGGAACCATGGCAGATGTCATATACAGTACGAGACAGAGAATCCTCCTTGTTTCGTTATGGCGCTGTGTCTGTAATCCAGACATATTCAGGTCCCATCACTGTGAAATTTCAGTGCTTTTATGTTAGGGAGTGAACTATTACCCTGTAATCCGTGGATAGACAGCAGTGTGCAGACGTAGATAAGGGAATAAGGGAGAAAGGGTTAGTATACATTCATGTTATGTAGGTGGTTTGGGTGATGCTGACTGTTCATGATTTCCCCCTTTCTGTATTATGGGGTCTCATCTGCTACGGTATTCACCGCCATTTTAAATTACAGAAAACTACTATATTGACATTAGGGGTTTCTGTTTTTAAAATCCTGATTGCTTTCCATTCTTTTTTGGCTGCCCTTTAATGTGAAGGAAACCCAGCGATGCAAGGTTTGAAACGGGAATAAAATGTTCCAGTGGTCTCAAAGAAAAAAAAAAAACCCTCATGTCAAGAGCAAGAGGACCAGGCAAATGGAATGTGTCTGATTGCATGAAACGTATGTCAGGAGGAGAAGGTGTGATGAATGTATGTTTGGGCCAATTAAAAAGCTTAACAATGTTTCAACATTAAAACTGCAGAAGTGCATGTTCCGGGCATGTCCCACTGGGAGGAGGCCCGGGGAAGACCCAGGACACACAGGAGAGACTATGTCTCCTGGCTGGCCTGGGAACGCCTCGGGATTCCCCCACGGGAGCTGGATGAAGTGGCCGGGGAGAGGGAAGTCTGGGTTTCCCTGCCTAGACTGCTGCCCCCATGACTCGACCTGGAAAAGCGGTAGATGATGGATGGATGGATGGATGGATGGATGGATTCATTATGGTAACAAATCAAACAGGAGAGTGTTTTAGAAGCCATTTGCTCCTGACCATGAGTTCTTGAAAACTGATACTCCAGACCAGAAAGCGAGCTCTTCCTCAGGAGACTGGAAAGCCATCCCGAAACACAAGAAAGTTCAGGTTCTCTGCAAAGATAATTATCTGCTCTTGGGAAGTCTCTGGTGTCTCGTAAAATCCACACCTATCAGTCAGCACAAATACATCGTGGGCTGTTTTAGCTGATATATGGAAAAAGTTTGAATCCTAACCACCTTGTATGCATTTTTTAAACTGGAACAGGACGTGGTTATTTGAATCAGAAATGAAGGCATCAACTCCAGTGTTGGTAACATAAATTTAACTGGATTGATGGCCATTTTCTGAAGGTACAGCAGATCTGTAGAATTGTTGGAATTTTTGCCAGAGTATGAAGCGGAAAATTGTCAGAGTAATTCAACCTGTCGGTACTTGGACCCTAGAAGCTTCTGGTTGTTCTTGGACATTATGAGACAAAGTAGAAGGTAACACTGAACATGATGGAAACGGAAATTTTTGGTATCTTGACGCTGGCTGGGCTGGTAGAGATGAAGCCCAGAGCTTGTGTCACAGCCTCAGTGCTCCAGGCCCCCTTCAGCTAGAGAGGAACGTCACATCAATCTTCAGATCTGCAGGGGGGAAGGTCAGCTTCAATACCCGACCCCCGTCCAAGGTCAGATACCCAACTGTAAACATCAGTTTAAAAAAAAAAAAATCTGATTTAAAGAACAGACATCTTTATAGACCACACAGACGCAATATTTTTCCATCTGATCTCAATATACAATATTGTCAATATTGTTAGTCTAAAACATAGGGTTGGATCAGTCTCCAGTAAAGTTGTTTCTCCCTGGTTCAGATAGTCTTATAACATCTGTAAGACTTATCTGAATTATCTCAACGATCAGCAAAATTTAAAAATCATTCAGCCATGAGACAGTATGGACTTTCACAATAAGTCTTAAGTATTAATTGGCTAATAAAGCCAGGCGATGAATATGATGCCATTATTGAAAAGAAACCTTGAGCTGTTAAACACATTTTTCTCGAATGACAGAAGACAGTATTGATGAAAAAGAAACATCTCATTTTATGATTTCCATGTTCAAATAACAATTCCATGCTGGCTTTAAGAGTCTCATCTTTGAAAATCAAGTCAGGCACTTTTGTCTGGCCTCTTCTGATTCTGAAAAATATGTTTTACATTATAACAGTAGTATCTCCATGATTAGTGTTTAGAATTGTCCGTCAATGAAAATATGACAGATCGGACTAAGCATTTCAATATGGGAATTCCGTAAAAAGGCATTTTTAATGCTTACCCCTGAAAAGGGCCCAGCAGTGTACTGGCCTGCACTTCATTTTCCTGACATTTGGTATTCCGACCTTCAGCAGGGCAACTGCACTAATTAGCATCAAAGGAAGGTTCTCTCACACTCATTAATCAATCTGCAGAGAGGGGCTGGCGTCCCTCAGTCCTATCCAACGTCAACATTGTAGTTTGGGTTCCTCCCTCCTTCCACTTCCTTCATCTGGGCTCGCTGTCCAGCCGCCAGATGTTAGGACGGTGAGCTTATGATTTGGGGACTGCCAGGGTATGATCGCAGTCCCGTGGTCAGCAGAGCCTGGAGCTCTCATGTCGCAGGTCCACCGTGATGCACAAACGTATCCACCAATGGAAAAAGTGGGAGAATTTTTAAATAGTACTTTTCATCAGACCGACATCTTTCATATGTTTGAACAGTGAATTGCCTATTAGGTGACATAGACAGCTGCCCAGGGCACTAGCTTCTGAGGGGTTGCTGACTTAGCAAGCTAACTTCACTGTGTCTCAGACAGGGGGCGCCAGAAGTGACGCTTGCCTAGGGAGCCACATGGGCTTCGACCAGCTGATAATGACAGATGAAATTATGATAAAGTTACCTAACTTCCCAGTTCCCCTGTCACTCCTGGTTCTTGGTTCCCAGCAATACAGCACAGGGTTCTCCTGGTTTGTCAGGCCTTTCTGTCATTGTTATTCTTGCCTGAAACCATCGTTTGGGAATGTGGATTTTTCCTATCCGCCGCGGGGTTCCCAGCTTAGTCAGAGCCAATGTCTGGCCACAGGACTTCTGTTTGGAAACTATATTAACAGAGCCCCCCGCCCACCCATTCCCTCTGCCCCCATCACAGCAGCCCCTAAATGAAAAGTCGCACGACATGGTGGGGGTTGACTTTGTAACTCCAGCATTCTCCAACAGCGATCTTTGGAGTAACAGATGCTGCAGATGTTCTCTTAAGTTACTCAGCAGTGATCCTACGCACCAGTTTTAAAAATATTCATATACAGTATAATTTAGCATAATTTTGACAAACCATTATCCAGTATTTTCAGTGGTCGCATTTCATCGGGAATCGTCTGGTGTAAAAGCTAATAATTTGGGCAAGTATCCAGAAACTGGGACTGCAAGGTCAAAGAAGGGCACGTTTTACCCTAAATAAATGTTCTTGACCCAATTTGCTTGAGGATCTGGCTGCATAAATGGATAAAGTCTTTAAAAATTATGCAAATCTCCACGGATGACGATGTTCGTGAGGCAACTAGACCATAAATGATTCCTTTACAATGTGCAATTTGTGGCATTTTTTCCCAGTTATGCTAACTCTTCCACAGGAAGACAAAAATGACAGATATTATCTACATTCTGCAAAGATTTTACTGGGGCTCCCTTTAATCAACTCTTTTGGGATATTTATGCAAGAAGGAAACACTGGGTGGTGCCAAAATTACCAAATTTATTTTCAGAAATGTTCAGGAGTGTGACACTAACATTACTGCTCAAAAAACCCTGATAAGACTTCAGAGGATGTAGCCATTTTTTGACAATCAAATGAGGCAAGAACATTATTTTTGAGATCACAGTTAAACAAACTGTGCGACCAGTTTAGCTATGTGAACAGCATGTCCAAAATGATCCCAGGTTGAGATTCTAAATTGCCTGTGGGACCAAAGAGGCGGAGAAGGTTCAGTTGGGCACTGGACTCAGATGTTTGCTCAGAGTAACTCCAGATTCAGGATCTCCATGATGGGACAATCCTCTACACATTCCACGTTTGAGAAGCCATACCCTCCCAAGGGTCAACCTTCCGCCGGAGGATACCTGACCTAAAAATTACGACTGATGTTTTAGGGAGTGTATTTTGCAGGAAACAAAACAATGACTCAACTCTTCCTGTTGGAGGAGGACAGCACCTGTGTTATTTATTAAAGAATCCAATTTATTTACCATTGAACTTTGTGGTTCTGAAAAGAGAGCATTGTGTTTTTGGTTACATCGAAACCATTTTCTGCTTTGAATTTGCCGTCTTACTGTATAATCATCAATCTGGAATGTTCTGGAATACATTTTGGACAGTGTGTAGTAATACCCCTTTGTGTGGAATCAGACTAGCAGTTAAAATAATTATCTAGATTTTAGAATCTATTTTTTGTAACATTGCTTTTGTGCCAAGTCTTGGTGCTGGACAGATGCGCAGTCCAACACCTCTCTGAAATTAAGGATTTGAAATGAGTCCGTCCAAAAATAAGTCATTTCAACAAACAAGGTCAAAATTCTGGTATTTATTATAATCAACAATAACAACATTCAATAAGATATGACAAATTTTATAAATGGGATTCATTTGGAGTATTGGGACTTACAGGGTTTTACACGAACAACACACTGATCACTAAGCATTACTCTTCTGGTTTAAATTATTCTGATGTGCATAAATGTTTTCAATATTCTTCAAATACAAACCAGAGCCAGTTGCTGCTGTCTGAGTTTCATACGAGGAACCTGCATGTTAGTCTCCAAAATTAACAGAAAGACACCCAGCTTGAAGGATTCTAACTTACCACTATATAAAAAACAGATCTGCTCAAGCAGAATCCAAATTCAACGTTCCACTTATATACTGCTGATGCATGGGTTCCTGACAGTCAGAGGTTACTCAAAATTTCCCCTTGTACGTACATAAATATTGCATTTAGGAGACACTTTTATCCAAAGCAAACATACATTTTTTTCCAAAAAAGCAGGGAGCATTTGCTGCCTATGAATCTTGTTCAAGGGACAAATGGTGAATTCACTCTGCTAACCCAGGGATTAGAACCAGCAACCTACTGATCACAGGCACAGCATCCGAGCTACAGACCATCCAAAGTTCTATTTTTTGTTAATGTGAAGCTGAAGCAGGATGGGGTGTAGCCGCAGGTGGCAGGCTGTGACCTACAGGGAGGTACCAGGGCTCTCGGGTGACAGATGGGTCACCTTCTGTCTTGCTGGCTTGGACGACCCAGGAGAAAAACGGACCTTGAACTTATCCCTGCAAACATTTCAATTTTCCAAGGTCATATACATGTTCCCCAGCTTCTCTTTGACTTTACTAAAATACAATAATTAAATCATCTCTGGATTCACTTGGAAGACACTTTCTGAGCAATTATCTGTTGGATCGTATGAATTATACCATGTTTAAATTACGTGGTGAAACGAAGGCTTGCTGTGTGACGTCTTTGTTTGTCCGCTTGTTTGTTTGCGAGCGGTGCTTAGATACAGGACCGCTGCTATGAAAACTACACTGTGACACGTGTTTTCCGACTCAAGGGAGAAAAAAAAAATCCCTGTTTCCCTTTAAATGCTTTTTTTCATTGGGGTTCTCTCATCCTACAAGTCAGAGATCCATCCTTGTCTCATAGTGGAAGAGCCAGTTAAGAACATCCATCAGGGGAGTGATACAAACGGCCCTTTTCCCTTGATCCACGTCCGATTAACTTGTTTATGAAACACAGAGAGGCTGAAGGAAGAAACGGTCACCATAGTGCTTTGTGAAGAACACTTTTTTTTTACCGCATTCCAGCATAATTTGATATGCAGAACTTCCTGCAGGAAAGATGGAGCACTTGTGTTCCATGTAAATAATTCCCTTAATGACACTATATTATGGCCAGACTGGGAGAATCCTTAAATATATATTTATGCTAGATACTAGAGGAATGTCCTGTAAAACTGTGGGTGGGGGGTGGGTTTTTTTTTAACTGCCCATGTTGTATTAAATCGGATGGCCACTTTAAAGAATCAGCTCAGGTTCATTGCATCACTCAAAGATACAACTGCAGGGCTTCCCGGGGACCTGCACAGGGACACCTGCACTTCCACAGAGGCAGTACATAATCCTCGACTACATGTACTGTAGGTCGTTGCCAGCTGCCCATTATGTAGAATATTGGAATTTTTATTTGTATTTTCCAGGACCCTTGATGAAAAGCCATAATATTACACAGGTACTCTTTGGCGCATTAGTCTCTGCGTATTCTCAAAGATTGCCATACAGTTCCTTTTTATCCATCCATCCATCCATCCATCCATTTTACTCATACTGGCTATGGTCACCACAGCTCCTTTTTAATTCATTAGAAATGACCAAACCAATTTACAGATCAATAACATGCAAACAAAAAGGTGTTTATTAATACATTGAATCTCCATTCCATCTGTTTTGGGCAATCGTACAGAACATTATGGTTATAGTGCATCTGTCCCAGGAAAATCATGCACGGATTTACAAAGCAAACACTGCATCCTAAACAGGAAGTTGTTATTTCATAATTGCTGGATGGAGCTTCAAACCTCATATGCATTCTGGGTTTATTACTCACAATTGGCACAAATCTACTGAAAAAAAAATGGCACGTAGAAACCCATTGGACTGGAGAACTGAAATCAAAGTGACCACAAATCCATCGATGGGGAACAGTTCTATTCCTCAACATGTTGGCAGGCCGCGGCTCAGGGCGCAGAGGCCAACAGCTCATTCATTCACCAAAGTCCCATTTAAGGTCTCACAAGGACACAAACTCAGTAATACTCTCATGTTTAATATTCTCTCCTTAACTCGCGTTTAATAAGACCTTTACACTCATGGATACAATACACACGTGATAGCATGAAAATAAATCAGGGATTAATCAGGTAAGGTCCATTTGGATATTCCTTGTCCTGTAAGCTGACCTCTGAACCTCGTAAATGTCCACATTGAAAGGACTGAAAGGACTGGAATGTATCTATACATACACGTGCAAAGTTTACGAACTTGAATTGATTGACTGATGTAAAAGTTGAGAGGTAGCTGCAGAAATCCTCCTCTAGTGAGTCTTGATCTCCATGTACAGCTATGTATTCTTCTGTGCCAATAAAACATTACAATATATTATAATATTATATATATTGAAATATAATTGGGATTTACTTTTCAATAAAAGCACCAGCTAAAAAGAAAATAAGCCGATTGTTTCCATATTATCCATATTTAAGCCTCATTTGCAGCCAGTGTTATTCTGGAGTTGAATTCAACAAACTTCAGAATGTTTTATTTCCAGGTCATTTAAGTAACTTTGCCACATCTTGTGGTACGCAAATGACTAATGAGTTTTCCTGACTTGACGGGTTAAATCGTTAAAACTCTACATATATGTAATGGAGACTGCTTAACCCACTTACTGGAGGTGACCCCTATGCAGATTGGGCCAGAAATAGTGACGTAAGTTCTGGAAGCTGGAATTGCCCCAGAATGCACCAATACCAAGTGGCGGGGGTGCAGACAGATGCCAATGGCGTTCCGAGATCCCCTTCTTCATTGGTCCCCAGGGGAGGACTACCAAAGCCCCCTTGTGAAAGGGCATGGCGCCCAGTCCAGTCAACACCTAACTCCGAACTTCAGCATGAGGTCACCTTTCAGCAGCTTTTCCCAGACCAAACACGCCAATCGCGGTCCATTTAACAAATGTTTCACTTTTCTGAGGAGACATTTCCATTTGCCCGAGCAAATTGGCAAATTATTGGAAATCCTACACTTATGACAGAGTTTAATGGGGGAGATTTTTGATTAGAAAAAAAATGACAAATGCGAAATAAATAAGGAACAGATCATCACTGATTAAAAGAGTCAGCATTCCTTCTCGTCACAGTCATAGCGGCGTTTTAATTAGTTACGGAAATGGGAGCAGTGATGTCATGGAAACAGATTCAGTAGCTTCTATGTAGCCTCTGACTGCCTTTACTTGCCAGTTGAGACGAATAATAGAGCTTGGTTTTGGGCAGCAGCGTAAAACTGAATTCCGGGACAGGCGTAAGTCAATACCCCAGCTGCAGGATCCACGTGGAAGCTAATTGGCCTGTATTGAGGTCATTTTTCACATAACCTCACCTGCTGTCCCATGCTTTACTCAAGGGCCACCAGAAAGGGACCTCAGACTTACACGCAAGCCTCCAAAATTCTCCAGATTCTCCTGCTTCATCAGCAGAGGTATCCGTAACCAGTCCACTGCGGTGCCCAGCAAACCCAGGCTCCGGGACGGCAGGCAGAAAAGCCAGGCAGCATCTTCTAAACGCTGCACTCTGTATTAACAGCCCTCGCAAGGACTCTCGTGCAAGAGCAAACCTGGTGGTTTACAGTAATACCTCAAAGAGTCACAAAGACAGGGAACCGTGGGGAGGTGCTGTCAGCCAAAAGCAGGGTGACACACACGGGGAGAAGTTACAAATTACAAAGAGATACACGAGGATCAGGCAAGGACTGAGTATAAACACAGGTAAGTGCAACAGTCAGATACACAGCACATCTATTTACAACAACGCAGACAAGGGCAATTTACCAATAGCACGGAGCAAGACGGGTGCTGTTAAGGCTGCACACTGATGCTATAATACACTGACAGAGACACTTGTGGGATTCGTGTCTTGAGTCTTGAACTTGAAGCTACCTCTCAAGCTTGCATGAGCACCAGTTTGTGGAGGTAGGGTGAGGCTATGGTCACCACCCATCCCTTATAATACGGGACGATCCTGTATTGGAACAGACTGCATCCCATATAATATGGGACAATGGTAGCTATGATATACAGGGCAGTCAGTGCTGAAGCACAGACATGGAGAGCGGTGGTCTTGAAATAGATCAGATGTCTGTTAGAGATTTTTATTTAACTCATCACTAAATAAGTTAATGATCTTTTCCTCCAGTGAAGATTGCTTGGGCACCTAACAAAAGTGTTCATTGTGCAGTAAACATGGAAAAGCCAAACTGCCAGATGGCAGAGCTGAAGTAGTTATCTGGCTTAATGTTTAAAAACAAGAAAAAAATGATTGCATTTTCTGTTCTAATAAGTTTTACTGCGAAAAAGGTAAAGCGAGCAATCAATTAAAAAAAGCTACTTAATATAGCTAAAGCAACTGTCTCCAATGTCCTAATTAAGTGCCTAATCATAGAGGCAGCAACCAATTAGTTACCTTATCTTTCCTATAGGGAATTATACTGCTATACAAAAACACATACAGAATGTTAATTTGGTTAAAATGTTTTAAATGTGTTAAGATTTGTGGTCACATGTATTGTCAAACTTTGTTGATGTATTTTGTAGCAATTAAATTAGACCTTGTTCATGCCGAGTGCCGGGCAGCTTGTTTAAAACATAAATGCCAGGCAGAACTAATGAAGGAAAAAAGTTGAGAATCACAACCCAGTAGGGATCAGCAGTGATTAATGGGCCCTTGGATGGACCATCAACCCCCTGCCCCCAAGCCCTTTGTAGGAATGATGCTTCACAAGAGCTGACAAGTGGCCATAGTGAGGCTTTCAGTTAATGAGCAGCACTTGGCTTAGTATTAAAGCAGCAAGATAAATCACTGGTTTGTACCCAGTAAAGCCCACTACAGTGGTATTATTACAAGTTCAAAATACACTCTCTTCATTCATTGCACCCCTTTAACTTCCTAGTACCTTGATTGGCTAGTGGACAGTCTTACTCTGGGCAGTGGAAAATGACTGAATTCTCCCGTACGTCCATCACCTAATACTCTATCTTGGTCAGACTTGAGCTTAATCATTAATTCTTTTCATATTTAAAATTTCCTGTCCATATGGACAACTTCAGCAGATGTCTAACATCAGGGCTGGATATAAATGAATCATTACAGAGACCACGTGTAAAATAAACAAAAAATAAAGCTATTTGTTTCATAGCGTGTCGCATTTTGTCCACATGTCTGCCATGCATAGCTGGACATGGGGATTTGATTAATGGAGTATTTCCACTTTATCAGCAGTGAGGTCGTCTGGGACATTAAAGGCTGTGGAGGATTCCCCCATTTGCTTATCATCAGGTCTACGCCAGTTTAGTCAAGGGTTACTAGGAGAGAATCAAAGACCTCCAATTGCTAAAAGATGACTAACCCCAAAATCACCATGGCGCTGTGTGGTAGACCTTCCTCACCCCTAATTTGGGCAGCATAATGCAAATTTAACATAATTACTTTGGGCAGAGCAAGGAATAGAGGTCAAAAAGGAACCATGTTATAATTTTTTAAATTTACGCGTTTCTGCATCTTCAGAGCTGCAGACAGTTAATCAAGTATATAAACATGACTAAAATCTCTGTTGGTAAAAAAAAAGGCATCTAATCTGTTTTTATAAACACAGAATGCCATTTCCCCAGGCAAATGTAAGCTGACACCTGTAGTGAATTCTTGCTAGGCTGCCAAAACTGAGAGCTGATTACATTTAACAAGCCTACCATATCTTCTAAAGCTACATCTGCGATTCTTTTTCCTTTCTCGATAAATCATCTTTCAATAAGACCCAAATCATTGTTGAGGTCAGCAGTAGGACAGCAGACTTTTTAAAGATCAGCCCATCAGTCTCGGTTGAGAACTGATGAAGCTGCAGTTTTCAGGTGTGTGACAACCACAGTTAATTCACCAGGAGAGACTTTTTGTTGCCCTTTAATTGAAGCCGTTTGGATAATTGAATGGGTTATTGAAACACCTTTGTGTATCTCCTGATCAATCTGTTAATGCCAAAGAAATAAATGCAACTTTCAAAATATCAGACGATGGAAAATAGAAACTTTTGTGGAGAATATACAATCTCGCTCTGAATAACGTGTGAAGAATCATTGATGATTTAATGCTTAAGGGATTTAAATGGCATAAGGATTTGTAATAAACAGGAGTCAGGGTACAAATTACTGTTTTCCTTGTTCCTTACTGCATTCAGATAAGCTGTGTTTTTTGTTGAATTCACATACATGCTTTTTTTCTGACAAGTTACCAAACATTCAATTCAATTGCACCATTGCACAAATGGTTTTAAATGATTATCACTGCCATTGTTAATGAATTTGGGCCTAAGGAGGCTTCTAGTTCATTAGTAAAACTAAAAAAAATGACCACCATCGGGTACAATTCTACTATATCTTTAGTGTTGACCAGAATTACTCAACACACAAGCCCTTTTCGTACACAAGGCAATCCCAAATATAGGTTTATATCAAAAACATTTGTCCGTAATTATTTGCTGAAACAGTAGCTCAATTACTATGCAGCAAATGGTATTCATTACAAAAAACGTAGGATTGCAAGTCTTGACATCTCTCTTGCTCTTTCACACACAAACGATTTAAATAATCAATGTGAATTCAACAGAAAAGCCAATTAGAAACATACACAGCAACATAATTTGTTCAGCGCTTACCCCATCCAGAACATTCTGAAGCCTCCTGTCCAAGCACTGTTAGTAGATGTTATAGGGCTCCCCTGGGACTAAAGCCCACCAATGCACTAAAATAATAAGCAAGATATATTTGTTTTGAGGGTGTATTTTCTTTTTTCGGTTTGATTTTTCCATACACTGCAGCATGTAATTGAAAAAGATCTCAGCTGGTCTTGACGTAATTAGCTTTTTGGGATTTTGCAGTGCCAAGACCATCGGTTGGTGGAAGGACAATTCGGCAGATTACTCCCAAATGTTTAAATATTTTCAAATGATTTGTAAACTCTTGCCTTCTTGGTAGCAATGCTACTGTTTTTGTTGCTGCTGAATGGTTTTTCTGGCTAATAACCTGCAGGGCACCACTCAACAAAAGACAGTCTGTTGCTGAAATGTTTAATAATAAATTAATGAAACTGACTAAGTTTATCTCATAAATATTCAGCTGGACTTGGGAAACTGTCATAGTTCTATTTCTAGCAATACAGTACATCTCTCCTTTAGGGTGACCCTCTAATCCATGTCGGGGGGGGGGGACATTATGAGCTACTTCAAGTTTCACAAACTACTTTAGAACTGAAAGGCTCTTGTGCTCAACTAATTACTTAAATTCCTCTTGTGCTTTGACTGGTTTGTTTCCTTGATTGAAAGACTCATCCAGCTGTTTCACATTAACATTAGCGACACATGCATAATTATAGGAGTCTGACCAATCAGCAAGAACTCAGCGCTGAAGTATAACCCAGATCTTTTTAGTTGAAGTTGTAGTTTGCAAATACCACCACCAGCGCCCCCCCTTCAGGTCAAAGTGAAAATGGTCTGCAAAGTGGCGCCCCTACAGAATATGGTGCCCTAGGAGGCCGTCTATGTCACCTGATATGTAATCATGGATGCAGGACTTGCTCTAAGCAAACGTGAAAGTTACATACAGCTGTACTCAGTCTGCATGAGCAGTTCGATCGTCACCTTGAACATCGTTACATCACATACAAGCCCCTTGGTCGGCGAGGGTGGGGTCACACGCTCGGGATGGAGACTCTATGGATGCTTGGAGGTGATAGACTGAGACCTGATCTGTGGGCCATGCAGTGAGAACATCGATAAGCTGTCCCATGTGAGAATGAAGATTAGGGTATAGTAGGGGGAATGCACATTCTCCCCCCCCCATGCTGCTGTACATACAGTGTGTATGTGTGTGTGTGTGTGTGCACATGACCTACTGTTACATATACAAAACCCTTATGTTTATATAAAATCCCTCCAGCTTTACACTTTTTAATTGTGAAAACCCAACCCTTTTTAATTGTGGTCCCAGAGGAATGTGAGTCCATACCACTGTATACCTGCATATGGATGGTATGATAATAAAACCCACTTGACTTGACCTGACTTGACTTGAATTTAGGGAGAGGATCGAATGGAGGCTGGAAAATAACTTAAGGAGCTATGGAAAGGGGGGAGAAAGATCATGAGCTACAGCTAAGAAGATAGACTTGCTGAAGCTGGACTTCAGGAGAGCACAGGGAAGTTAATCCTGTTATTTAGCACACATATTTAATCCTGTTTGACACTGGCACCCTACACCATAGACTCAGTCAGCCTGACCAAACCTTTGAGGAACTCTAGCTCATCATAGGACCGAGTCTGGACTCCTTGGAAGCAGTGGTGGAAGGAAGAATGCTGTCCAAACTGTGCAGTGACATGATGAATCAGCTTTGAAGATGTCGGAACAGTGCTGCTTTGTGTTCTGGCATCTGTAGAGGACAGACCACAGCTCACATGCACACAGCTTTGGGAAAGAATGCAGTACCCTTAATCCAACTTACCGTACGGCTCGCCGTGTTTGTCTAAAGGATTACACATCGTTTTTCCAACGTAATGTTTTGCAAAGGATGCAAGAATCCACTTACAGTGATGCTACTCAGCAAAGAGCGTGGATTTCTGAATGTGGTTTTTCTGGGTGCCATGAAGACACTGACTGAGTGATGTCATGTTTCTCTGAAGACTGATACAATACCTGTCAAACCCATTGAAGATATTATGCCATGAAAAGTAAATGATGATAGTCTATTGGTATTTTTACTATCTGTAAATTGTTCTTTACTTGTCACTGAAGTATCAGTCATACGTCCTGTTAATACCCAAGCTCCTCTGACTGAAGTAAAATGAAGGACGGGAAATCACAACATTGACGGAACATTTTGACCTTCATTCTGTACCCTTGTTCTCCTGAGCTTGACACAGTATCCCTTAGGCACTGTGAAAACTGTCCTGGGCTAGACTGCTCATAGAAAATTATTTCAGCTGCACAGAATTCTGATCTACGCTCTGTTCTTGCTCTCTCAAAGTTGTCATGACAACATGCAACCTTGACTTGCAAAAGCATGTAAATAACTACTGTTTGCAATTAAAACAGTAAAGTAGTCTTTCAACTATTTTTCAAAAGCAGGACACCCACTGAGAGGTGACATGCAAATTCAAAAACCAGGACTATTAAAGTATACAGTGATTTTCTGCATGCGTTTTACATATATGAGTATTTTTAGCAGATATTCTGTCTTCATTTTGCCATTGTACACTCTGTTAGATGTGTGTACATTTACAATGGGGTGACGTTTTTTTGACAATAAACCAGACTTCAGAGATGATATAGATGAAGGGTTGGAGCCATTTAAGTTTTTTTAGAACAATCACTGGAAAATATCCCAGCTAAAACAGTTGCCACAGAATAATTAGAGATGCAGTTCGAAAGCTGCGGATTCTGGCAGACCAGCATGCGATGAATGGCGTTGCAATAAATGCAGACAAAGAGCAAGTCATGAAACTACCCTACAAAGCATATTTAAAAAAAAAAAAAATTAGAGTAAAACACTGAACACAGTTATGCTCACTTTCACAAAGGCTATAAGCATTTCTAATCCCTGATGTATGGTGAGAAAACTCAGCTACAGGCCGCATTTTTCTCTGTGATGTCTGTCCCATGCAATTTACATTTTCATTTATGTAGCAGATGCTTTTATCCAAAGAGACGTAGAAGTCCCACGAGCGAATGGCAACGGCCCCAAGGGCGATATCATTTTGCCAACCTTGCGATCACAGGCAGAGCATCGTAGCCTGCTGAGCCCCTGTGATTCCACAAAATACTGCATTTCATGCGCTAATGACATGGAAGTGCCAAGTATCTCAAGATCTTACGAGAAATACCTTCACTCCTTTATATAGAAATGGTTGAAGAGTGTTGCTATTTTGGCACTTGGCACGACGCACAAGAAGAGGGGCAATAGTTGCAACACAGCAGCTAGGCTAATGGCTCCATAGCTTCACACCTGCAGGGTTGCGGTTTGCATGTTTTCTGCTGGTTCTCTCTTACAGTCCAATAACATGCAGTTAGGTAAATCTCTAAATTACACGCAGTGTGTGATTGTTCGTGTGTCCTGTGAAGTACTGACATCCTGTCCAGGGTGTTCCCCTGCCTTATATACCGTGCTTCCCAGACAGGCCTCAGGCTTGCTGCGACCCTGTACAGTATCTGGATGATGGATGGACCGGCTCAGCTAAATCATTAATGCGATGTTTTGCTAGGAAAAAGTGTATGTGAACCAGAAAACGTGGACCGTGTTTGCTTTGTTAATAAGCATCTTCTTGGATTTGTCATGCAGTCGCACGCAAGATCCATCATGCAATTATTCAAATGCCAAAATGATTAAATAATGACTGTGATTCAGAGACTCCATACTGTATGGTGACCTGTGGATGCTGCCAGAATGGTATCGGAACTCACTGAGATTCTTCCTGTGTGTTTACATACGGTATTGTGCTCGTATGTGACCCCAGATCTTTCCCTTTTGTTCAAACTATGCACCATTCATCTTAATAATTGGAATTATTTCACCTCACTTTAGTCACTGGAAAAGAAAATGGAGGAAGTGCAATTCAAAGGATTTTTCTTGGTTTTCTGGCACGCTTGAAGTTGACCTTGTTAAACCTGCCAGTTGCCGGCATGAAAGCACGATGCACGTGAGAAAAGTGCATGGTGTCACACGTATACAGGCTTTCGCCTGAGTCCACCAGGTCCATCTGCTTTGTGCAAAGCTGTAGTTGGCGGGGCAGAACCTGCATACTTATCAGGGTTGCCAACTTTGGTCAGCTGGCTGGAGTGAGATTTTCAATTCGAGACACATCTGCACACACATATATATGTATGTAACAGTTTAATCACTAGCCTGTAGGATTTGCAAATTACCCCAGAGCTTTTGATGTAGCTAATTTTAGGTTTATAATGGAATAATGCAGAGTTACTGTGAGATTTCTTGCATGAGCGTGAGAGTCTGAAAATGTGAGTGTCACGCCAGATGCGTGACAGTTGGTGACCATGACTTATACGTTAAAGTTTCTAGCAGGTTCTTCCTAGAACGCACAGACTGCGCTCGCCAGCATAATACAAACACTTAGCTGCTATTAATGTACTGAGACACTTGAACCATTGATGCTTCGTCAAAAGTGCTTGGTTATAATGTCATTATTGGATGGGAAACACCTCAGAATTCCAAACCCCGCACTGGTTCTGAGATGAGCTCTACACCAGCACGTACGTGCCGGTCTGCAAAAGAACAGACCACTCGAGAGGAGCAGAGACGTACATTAAGGCCGATTTATTTATTTATATTTATTTATTTACGGAAATGGCGGAGTTGAAAGGCGCTTTTCACTGCCGACCCGGCAGGTGTGAGGCGTACGTGCAGAACGACGAGCACCTGGGTCAAATGTGACTCAGGGGTCTTGGAGAGAACCTTCTAAAGCGCAGAATTCCTTCCCTTCAAGACACGCCAAGGCCCACGAGTAGAGAATTCCCTTACAAGCCGGGCATATTCAGCAACACGTGGCAGTTGGCAGTAATGACTGGAACTGCGTGAAAATGGCATTTGATGGGGACATTGATCTCCTGCTTTGGCTCAATTAATGTCGAGGTGTAAAAACACATAAAGTGTCAAAAGTAATGCCCCTCACGTACTATAAAGACAGGTAATTCGCGTTTTAATTTAGTCGTGACCTGAGTGGTACGTCACGCTTATGATTTCATTGCTTTCCACTACATGTACTAAAGGATTGAGGGGTGACAGTGTTGACATGGTTTCTGTGGTTTGCTTGTGCTTTAACACAATGCGTGTGAAGCGGCGAAGTCAGCCTTGGCTACGTACTTAAATGAAATCTGTAGCTACTATCGTACGATATGAAGCTGTTAGCATATTTATTAGCATATTTCTCAGCAACATGCTTAGGGCCTAAAAGTATTATAATATTAGTTGTGTTGTGCTAATTATCCTTTTACTATCTTTCACTTACCAGGAATAATTAAATCAGTAAGATCTGGTGACATAAGACTACAATTCTTTACAATTCTACAATTCAAAGAATTGTGTTTTTTTTTTTCTTTTACTGGATTAATCTGCCTGCAGTTGATGTGAGTCTAAAAGCTTGCCGCCCATATCTTTGTGGGAGTACTCTGGTAATAAACTTGTGATAAAACATTTTGTTCTGCTAAGCATTAAAATATACTTTTAAATATTCTAATGTCAATAAAAGTCTTTCTTACTGCGGTTTATATTTTAAGTGGGTTAATTAACGATACACATTTTTTTGACGAATGAAGCACAAAGGTAGATTGCGACACTAATCATGTTTTTCTTCATCTACCCCACCCACCCCTGGCATCCTCTGTAATTTCGCTGCTATCAAAGACTTTCTGCATTTTCTGCATGTTTTACTTCTGGAAAATCCTGTACCATTTACCATCAGCAGGGACTTCAAAGGATGAGCTTTCAAAGGGTCTATTTGAACGTGTCCACCTTCATGGAATCTGAAATTAAAGTGTTCTTGAATGTTTCTGGGTGAAGGATGGGTCATCATGTAATGTGCAGGAACTTGTTCTGAAAACTGAGACTTGTATACATTTTAAATTAATCGTGAAATGATGTGTCCCACACCCAACTAAATCACAAGCCCATGACAGTGGAACGGGGTGGGTCACTACAGTAGTGCACTATTAAGTTTAACATTTTAAAGATGTTCATTTGCCTCCTGACAATGTTTAATGAAGAATACTTTTTTCCTCTCAGACATAGCCTTTTGATGTCAGGAAAAAACATGTTGGAATATACGTCAAAATCCTTATGCGACTAATTAAATGTATTACTAAAATGTTTAATAAACTGATGATACCAGTAGAATTATTCTGTGATTAGCTGTCAAGTGTCAGGTAGAGGCTATTTGTTTCAGTATTTAGTTTAGTATTTAGCACTAAGAGGTTTGTGCTACATTGGGTTTCAATATGAAGGCCAGGCTTTGAATTTAGAAACCAAATTCATATTCATCTCCATTCAACAAGACAAAGAAAAAACAATGAGGTTCATTTTATTTTTCTTCCACTGCATGAACCAATGTGTTTTGAGAAGACGTTGATGACAGGCAATTCTTTTTTTGTGGATGGGAACCATGAACACAGTGTATCATATACTACAAGGACCCAAAATATTAAAAGTAAATAAAGATGTGGACGTGGTCTTACTTAACTGACCAACAAGAAGCAGGTTCATCTGCATGGACGCTAACAACAATGGCTGAGTGTACAGAATAAGCAGACCAGCTGCCAGTCAAGTAGGTATGGTTCATCTTTAATACAACTTTTCGGCTGACAAACCCCAAATCTCACAGTCTGCATTGCATGTCACCAATTTCAATTTTTTTTTCCTCTTTATCTCATTGTCTTTTTTTTTTTTGTTACAGTTTTACAAATGTGAAATGGACACAGATGATACATTTTCAGTAGTTTTATTGAAAAATGCCTCTTCTGTTTCAGAAATAAATAAGAAAATACGGCTGTGAAATTCACAATTTGCAGTTAAAACGGCAATTCTATAGCCATAGAGTTGCCAACCAATTCCAACTGCGCTGAATATCGGTAAAAAAAAAAAAAAACAACAACTATATATTCTGATTTTTAAAAACCCTTACTAAATATACAACACAGACATGCAATTCCACCTTTGGTAAAATCAGCTGTGAGTTGGTATAATAAAACTGATAAATATTTAGTCTAAAATAAAAAAGGAAATTAACTGCAGTATTGATGTTTTAATTTTTTTTTTTGGTAGATCTCAAACCAATTACCCCATATACAGTCATGGTGACATAACACACAGAGTTTTACATGGAGACATTAGTGATGAACCGTGATGAATACTAAGTGGAAGCCAGACTTCGTGGAGCCTGATGCCTTAACGATGAAACACACACTGACCTTCCATGTGAATGCTAACTTTGACACGACTGCATTAAACATAGGACTGTAGTAAACACATTAGCGCAGTTATTTTACAAGCGGAGACACTTCAGGGTACAGAGAGCAAGCTCACAGGTTTTCAATGAAAGACTCGCAAATTCGGCCGATATTCGCCACCGCCACAGTCACGCATTACCCAAGGTATGTTCTTACACTCCGGTGCAAATTTACCTCAATGCAAGCATATGTGGAAAATAGAAAATTAATAATGACGGCAAAAAACGGCATCATCCTCGTGTTTTTTTTTTTTTTTTGTTTGATTTAGTTTTATGGTGCTATCCTTTGGGATCCCCCTCTTGATAGTGACCGCTTTCCACGCTGGTTTTGTGACTGAATTTCTGTTTCATAGTCTTCTGAGGGTTCCACTGGGATTGGCACTACGTAGGTTTCAGGCCCGGGCTGGAAGCGGTCTGGTTGGAAATATCGTTTTGGCCAAATGAACATGGATTTAATCAGCAACTCCGCATGCAGAAATACCATCACTTCTGGCTTTTGGCTGCACTACTCAGTGGCACCATCCCACTCTAGGATACAAGTCTTTTACATCAAAGCCAAATTGTGTGGCCGTGACAGGTGACAGTGTCCGTAACCATCCTCAGCTCAAGTAAGGCACTGCGGTAAGTATTGATCACACAACAGACTACTAAGCATTTAAAGACTTTCAGGTACGACCACATTCCCATAAAAAAAAAGCAAATGACTGACTAACACATAATTTATACCCTCGCGGGATTTGATACAAAAATCACCCCTGAATGATTCTGTAGTGTTTAGTACCTTTTAGAAATAAATTTATCATAGCAAAGAAAACAAACAAAAAAAAAAAATAAAACAGAGAAAAGCACCTTACAAAATCTTAGTAAATGGTATTACAAAGAGTCCCAGGATTATAATATACAAACACTGCGTGCTTCAGTCTGGACCGAGCAGAAGGTGGATATGTCACATCAGGCTTGAAGAAGGAGGTTATGTGAGCATTCAGCAAGCGGCAGGTTATAATGCACAAGCTCATTACGGATGTTAACTCATTTGAAAACAAAAATCATTTACAATGCACAATTAGTTTATTTACAGATTTCATCTCAATGTTTACCATGTTAACACTGCTGTTCTTGGTTATAAATCCTCCTTGTTAGTAGTTTTACATGCCCCTTCCGAGAGAGAAGCTGTTTCTCTCTCTCTCTCTCTATATATATATCCCTCTCTTTCTGCTTGCTGTGTGGGCTCAAGATGCAAACAGCCCACTAGGCCATGATGTCTGCTGTAAAAGTGTTGTTAGTATCAGTTGGTTCCCTTCACGGTGGTCAGCCGTGTTCGTTAATCATATCCATGGTGGTTATCCATAGCGCCTCATAAGCACATGAGCACAGAAACAGGACTTTTTGTTTGTGTTGCCGGGTTTCAAAGTGAAAGCAGCACAGGCGGCTTATAAAATGAACTATGCCGAACCTGAAACAGGTTAAAGAGCATGTTAGCGTTCTGCGAAAACTAACTTTCCTCTTTTTTTTATTCTTTTTTAAAAATAGTAGCTAGTCAGACTACCCGACTACTTGCAATACATTTCAAAGACAGTTTAAGTCATAGCTAGGTACTATAGATAGGCACTGAAATTTGTAATTGTCACAGATAATCACGTCATTATATTTTAACTCCACACAGTGTTGCATTTTCGCAGTATTACTCCTGTTACGCATGGGTATGCGGCGACCTACCTGGGTAACCTTGTCCATTGTAAGGGATGCCCACACACTGGGAGGAGTCGCAGTATCCAGGGGGACCAGGTGGACCCCGGATGCCGGGGGAACCCTGACGACCTGGGGGTCCAGGAGGCCCGGAGGAGCCCGAGGGGCCTGCAGGTCCTGTTCGCGACTCGCCTTGTGGGCCTGGAGAGGGAACCGGAGTGAAAAACAAACACTCAAGATCCACTGGCATCACCATCCAATCCCAACTGGAAGTGGAAGGGAAAATTGGTTTGTACCACTGCAATTTAAATATTTAGACTGCTCAATTAAGGGGAGACAAACCCAGATCTGTCCAAAGCTACCCCCTGCCCCAGTCTGTCTAGACGGGATACAGCGGATATGAAATCCCCCCCACCCACCCCTCTCGCTCCCCAAACGCAGCAGCACATGTGCTGTGGATGAAGCCACTAGGGGAACTCTATTGTATAAAAGGCTACGCAAAAACCTGAAGAACTGAACCAGCTCGCTCGCTTGCTGGCAGTGTTCCTTATTATTTATGGGGAAAAAGAAGGATTTGGCTGTATCCCATTGGTCCGTAGACATCAATGACTGAGCGACTGCGATTTCCAAGTCTCTGTGGAATAGAGCAAACCCCCGTGGGGATCCAGTGGTTTTGGGAAGGCTGGCTGTTCTATAATTAAGGTGGATGACTGTATCGGACTCAATGCCCCGAGCCCCTTGGAGGAATGAAGTCATAACTTCGTTTTATGGACCAAGTTTTCCAGAAAATGAAAGCTGTGTGTAGGAGTGGGTTACAAAAAAAGTAAAATGTGTGTGAATTTTTATAGTGAAATCAATCGGCAGTATATGGAGTGGTTAACTAATTTATGGACAAGGATGCCTAAAATTCCATGCACTCCTGCTAACATGGCTGGACACATTTCCAATTAGCTTTTTAGCAGTGGTCATCGTATGAAGTGTCTTTGACTTTCAAACAGGTATAATCAACCATTAGATGTGACGATTAAAGACTGCGGTCAGATGATTACCTTTCCAAACGAAACGTGATCCATCTAGGTGCGTGTTGCCTCTAATATTTCAACCGGGAGATCGCCGATTCAGTGGCACAATGAAATATTACAGCTATTAAAAAATTAGGTCTCAGCTGAGGAATGTGACGTCGTAAAGAAGCCCTATGACAGATTTACTAATGCGGCACGTTGGAAACAGCTGTGAAAAAAATAATGGTTTTTCTATGTGAGAAAGAAATGAACGTCTCATCCATCCCCGGCGTGCGGAGGGAGAACACCACCCACTCCACGACCATTAAACAGGCATCTCCTCAGTTTAGAACATGTATCAGCGAGGATTTTCATGTTAGCAGCACTCACCGGGTGGTCCGGATGGGCCTCTCTGTCCTCGGGTTCCAGTCCCTGGACTACCCCGTTCACCCTTTTCTCCAGGTGGCCCTAAGTCATTAAGAGAACCACTCTTCAGTTAAGCGGCGTCAGTATCTCCACAACTTAATGCATCCATGCGTTCAACAGAAACATTCCATCCTTCAGAAACCACTGGAAATGCTCTGGAAAGTGGAAACTGTGAGACAGACAGAAAACCTGTTTTTTCTTAGCCTGAACCTGGTGTTCGGGCTCTGCGTTGCGCCATCGTGTCGTTGTCGACCGTATCATTAGATAGATTGATGTAGACCATAACATCAGGAACATATGCAAGTGTTCATGCACGGAGTCGGAGATATCAGCGTTTCGCTGCGCTGCACAAATTTCGAGAATAACTCACGGCAGTTACTGTGAAATGGCCGCGGGAATAAAACATTCATCAGGCCTGAATTATTCATTAGAGTTGGGAACCAGAAATCCAAGACACTAAAAAACATGCCTCGCCCGTTATATGTGAATTGGGCAGTAATGTATAAAAGTAGGGAAAGGACCCACCTCTCTCTCCCTGTTGCCCTGGCAACCCTGGAGTTCCTGGGAAGCCACTTCTTCCTGGCTGACCCGGTTCACCACGAGACCCAGTACTCCCAGGAGGCCCAGGAGGCCCAGCAGGACCAGGACTGTTGCTACGGTAGCCGTTGGGGATCTGGTTCAGCATCATGTCGATCCTGCTCATTTGACCTGAGTAAAGCATCGGCGAGGACCACAGTCAGCCAACAACCGATCTAACCGTGATAGTACTCGCTTCATTACCGAACAAACATTGGGCAACTCACTGTTGACCAGCTGTTCACAGACTTGTCTGGCTATGGATCGCATCATGTTCTGAGACGCAAAGTCCCCCTAAAATGAACATGAACATATTTTAACACCAAAAAGCACAGGTGTTGCTCTGACCCTAAAATATAACTGAACAGGTCTGCGTTACTCACCCTTTCGCCTTTCTCTCCTTTCAGGCCAATGGCTCCCTATTGTAAGAAACAGTCAAACGTTTAAGAAAAGCCACTGTAGACACTATAAATCACTCAATGAATGAAAAATATACAAGATCTAACAGTACTTAAACTTGTTTCAATGCACAGAACTGCTGATTTCCATTCATTCTTAGACTACCATATTATATTGACCCATATAATAAACAGTCAAGTAAAGAACTCAACAGTGAATCCATTGTTCTTTTATCGTAATTTGATATATTAGGGGGCATCTCCAGACAGCTACTCATTCTAGCTTTTAACATGCGGTTAAATGGCCTCATGGTGCTGTCCAGTTTGAAATGTACTTTCCATATTCCAGAAGTATGTATCTGTAAATCCCATTCAAGCTTCATGCAGTTCCATCTTAGAATCTGCATTTTGGCACAAATAACTATAGATATATTTTTTCGGTTGTTGTAAAATGGTGAAATTTAACACATCTGCTTCCTGCCACGGTTGGTCAGTCCATATGAAAATGTGCTAATATACAGTACAACACCAATATCTAATACTCCATCTGCAGTCCACAAAGCTGACCTCCTGATATTCAGGATAACAATGGGCTGGTACAAGCTTTATTCATCCAGCTTGCTGGGGTCAGTCATGTACCCATTTTATTTCGATCCTCAAAATACCTCCAGGGTCATTTTAGCACCAAACAAACGTGTACGTACAGGGTGCCCCGTGTCTCCCGGCTTTCCCGGTTTTCCAGTAGGTCCTGGCATTCCAGGAGCTCCAGGGCTTCCCTAGGGAAGGAACGATAGCACGCGCAAATCAGTCAAGATGCAGGAGATAAAGCCAGCATGCTCTCAGGATGTCTAGAGTTTATTTATTTTGCGAGACTGTGCCATCGGAACTGTGGGAAACAGCATGCATTTCCTATTAGCGACACATGGTCTGAATTAATCACGTGTGCAAGAAAAACAAACCACTGATAATGTGTCCTGTTTTTTTTCAGTAGTTACCTACCATTGGACCTGAGGGCCCCCTCGGTCCAGCGGGTCCTTCTTTTCCAGGAGGTCCCTACATAAAAGCAAACCAATGATAACATTCATGAAGCCTCCACTGATTTAATGACTTGACTTTATTGTACTACATGGAAAACAATCATGCCCATAAGTAAATATATATGTGTTGTACTTTAATGACTTATGATGTCATTTTAGCCAGTTCAGGGTTAAAAAAAAAATCTACATTTCTGTAAATCATCAGCT
Source organism: Gnathonemus echidnorhynchus (assembly GCA_026776725.1). Classification (NCBI taxonomy): domain Eukaryota; kingdom Metazoa; phylum Chordata; class Actinopteri; order Osteoglossiformes; family Mormyridae; genus Gnathonemus; species Gnathonemus echidnorhynchus. The sequence goes on along the minus strand of JAODJU010000025.1, from coordinate 23,143,388 downwards.
AATGTAACTGTTGGCTTACCCTTTGTCCGATTGGTCCGACCGGGCCTAAAGAACCAGCTTGTCCAGGTGGACCCTAGGAGGATAGAAGAGTATTAAAACAAGTCCTTAAGAAAGTCAAGACCTATACTTGAAATGAATGGGCCAAACGTTTCATAAGTTTTATTGCACTTATGCTAACGCACTCCTCCTATCCCCGATAATTTGGTTCTAGCTACCAAAAAATGAAGCATATCTAGCCTGGTTTAGTGTACTTAGCCTGCAGGTCATTATTTATCCATAGGCGCCTGTCAATGTCATCTTCCACCAGCAACAGCAACCCTTCTGTACAGCCTTCATTCGGAGTGAATAATGTTACCGAGGGGAAATTAGTTTAAGCCCCTTGCTGTACAACACAACACGAGCGTTGCTTCATAACCACAGTTCGGCTTGCCCCCTATAGTCCTCATTAAAGAATCACTTTGTGACTGCGAGGCTTCCAACAGTCTGCTTTTCATCTCTACGCTAAAGATTGGAACCATCTGACATGGAGTAAAATATCTCTCTGAAAGAAAACAGAAGCTTGTAGGCTCCTTATATATCAAAAGACACAGTTCCCAGTTGCTGAGCCTCCTTTGACTGGTGTGTTACACCATTTTCTTGAGACTCTAATCTAAAAGCTGGGAAAATGAACGGGGGTAACAGATACCCCATGAATACAGATCGCGGTGGCATGTAGCCTTGGGACTCCCCTTCCATGCCTGCAAGCCCTGGCCCCTGACATTTACATGCGGCCCTCTGCACATGTCTTCCCTTAGCGTTCTATGCGTCATTTCTCTGTGGTGCAATCAGCAAGCTATAAATCCAACCGGAATCTTTGAGATTTCCCATAATGCACCTCCACCCCTTTCATGGACCATATTTATCCAAATTACAGCAAAATTTCCTACTGAGATCTATACAGTTTATCTTACCTAATTTGCAAAAGAGGCATTATGTAGGACATACTTTCATAAATTAGAGGGCTAAGCCTTTTGAGTACTAGGTAGCGGCAGATTTAGCATTGTGACCATCTGACTATTCTGTGGGCCAGTATAGCTATATCAATGTGTGTCTTAAATAAAAATGAGTTTTTTCCCCAGTAAAACTTGCCACGTGGAAGGGTTCCAAAATAGTACAACTATTTTATATTGTGTATTACCTCTGGTTTCCCTTTCAGCGAACGCCAAGCTCCGATGTTGTACTTACTTGGCGTCCAGGTTGACCCGGATCACCACTGTCTCCTTTGGGTCCCGGGCGGCCCTGCGGTAAATCAAGAAAGATGAAAAAGTATTGTATTTCTGTTTAATTACGTAAATGGAGCACAATACCAGCGAACGGGCAATTGTTCAGTTCAGAGAAAAATACACTGTCACAAATCACAAAGAGATAAATATCAGCAGCTTACGTTAAGCCTGTTCCCGTTTCTTTATCCGCACTTGGGGATAATCTAATGTGTGCTAATTTATGCATCCCTGCTAAAATGAAATGACGGTTTAAAACAATGTGATATTTCCAGACAGAGATGTACTGACAGTAAAGGCCTTTAGCTACAGTTGTTCCAAAAGCCCAATGACTCTTCAGAACGTAAATGCAGGGCCTTGAATTGGTGCTTTATGACAGGAGAGATGAGGCTGGAAACAAACAAAAGGAAACTCTTCTGCATGTTACCTACCGGCTCTCCGGGAAGAGATAACCCGTTGGGTCCTTGTGGGCCTGGCGGCCCCATTGGTCCTGGCAGGCCCAGTTCCCCCCGCGGGCCCATGGGACCCTACAACCAACAAACAAGCAAGCAAACAAACAAGCAAGCAGTCAAATTAAGGGCCAAACAGTTGACTTCCCAAGGCCATTTTCTTAAGAGTACCTCCAGACTGAATAGCCCATTGCTGGCGGGAAGAAGCTATTGGAAGCCAACAGCTGTTGCTTCAATGGAACGTAATTGTTTTATAGTTTATAGCAGCTGTCAGCTAAAGTGTTTTGACTCTGGGAATTATGGGACACGTCTGTCAATTTCTGCACTTGCTTCACTGAAATTGTGCCGTCGCCAAATGTGCCTTTTGGTTCATGTGACTGACAAGATGTGAGACGCACATGTAAAATGGTAGCAGCTACTTACCGATTGGCCGAGGTCCCCCCTCTCGCCGCGGGGTCCCTTTATACCAGGACCACCCTACAGACACAAGGAAACACGGCACACCGCAGCGGTGAGACAATATTTCCCAGTGAAATGTTTGCTTTTTTTTTGGGGGAAAAAAAACTTCTTTACAGCTTTATGAACACAGTAATGATTCAAACGCTAGGCTAATAGTGCCCTTAGGAAACAACCAGGGTAAATAACCTGAAGTAGAGCATTAAATGCAGCTTGTATTTAATGTCACAGATAATTGCAGTTGTTTTATGCTTACATAATCATAATGCGAGCATTTCAAATGCAAAAAAAAAAAAGAAAATCCCTGCTATCATGTAACGTTACGTTGATCTGTCTAAACCATCAGAATTAAAGTCCGAACACTCTCAGAGTTTCATTGGGGACCAAAAGGCTGGTGTAGTTCAAGCAAGACGGAGACGTGTGATGAGTTTACCGGAGGTCCTGGGGGTCCTTGAGGTCCGATGCTATCCTGAGCACATGTGCAGGAGTGGGGAAGAGCAGGACATTTCGCCTCATCTCTCTGACAGTGAAAGATGGCAGAATTGAGGAAGAGATAGCAATTAGATGGATTGGACAACCTTCCCTCATGGCCCAAACCCTCCCTGATTAGGATTCCATGCTCCCTGAGGGTATCTCCTGAGTATTTCAGACTCTTCCTGTCTTAAACTGAGAGACTGATGCACATACGGGATAGGAAGTGCTCACCGTGTCCTCTCTCTCCAAAAATGTCACTTATCTCAACGAACGACGAGTGATCAAATTGAACATCCTGAAGGGATGCCACGCACTGCAGTAGCATTTCTCCATGGTTTAGCCGATCATGTTTATTAATAATGATGGACATTCTATGCCAATCGCACCCTGATTTACAGCAGGAAACCCGAATTTGTCCACTAGCGGTCGATTTAGATGAACCCAGCTTGGGAGTTTTATTTTGTATATGAAACCTTGTTGTTAAGACTGATGTAGAGGCTGACACCGTCTGGTGGCACGAGCACAGTTTTTTATGACAATGAAATAAATTCTTACCATCGACGGCAGGTCGCAACATCTGTCCCTGCTGGTCCAGCCTGCACTGCAGACGATGTCGAACATCTGGAGCTGGAACTGTGGAGCACAGCACACAGAACACACACACAACAAAATGGCACATGCTAAGCACCAAGTCAATGCAAAAAGGACCACAGTGAAGGACTGGAAGCTCAGCCTTTGACTCCTGAGACTTGTGTCTGGGATTTTACTCACTGTTGCTGAACCTTTCGAATTCCTCATCCTGCCCAGGGTCTCAGTGCCATCCACAGATACGTTTCTGGCCTCCTTAATCTCCTTCTCGGCCACCGTCTGGCAGTCCACGTTGAGTTTGACGCTCTTTGGAGTGATGGTCATGTGCAGCTGCGGAGACACAGACACACAGAGCGATGAGTTTCCCAGCAAAAGCAGACATTCATGTCACTCAATCTATTCCTCTTTGAAAATGATAATTGCATAAATAAAATAAAAATCTCATATCCCCTCCAGTGTTGTCCCTGTGGGTTTAAGTTAATTGTACATTATTACATACTGTAAGGTAATACTGGTGGTTACACTGTAACAGGAAACTTTGTGTCAGCAACTTTTTTCCATTCATAGCATGATGAAAAATACATACGTCTGCACTATGGACTGAGAGTGTACCTCAGTCATCTCCCTCCCATCCAGCAGCATGTGGTAACGGCGCTTTACATGTGGTGTATAGTACACAGGCCCTTTCCATAAATCTCAACCACAGAAAGGTTTCATACTGAATGTCGTCTGGTGTCTGTCCAGAATGGCCTTGCCACATCTAGCGATTATGTCATTTCGTGGTACACCGTTAAAAGGCTCCTCTTACAAACAGTTGCACTTTGAGGAACAGTAGGAATGTCTGGGGTGGAAGGGTGTCTATCGCACACCAGTAATGCAGTTGGCTAACATTCTTACATTAAGGCACATTTTTCAAAACCACAGCTTGAGATACGGGTGCTGGAAACCACACATAGCATTATGGGAAACCTCCCTGGCAACCGAGGCCATGGTTGACCAACCACAACGGCTCTCTCATGGTGACTTAACCGGAGGGGACAAATAGCATGAGAGATTACATCACCAAAGTGTGGAGAATCTCAACAGTGAGAATACAGTAGCAAAGCATGTAGAAAGCTATCATTAAGGTGCACATACTGTACTCGCTCATTTTATCTTTCTTTCGGAATGTGTCAGAAATGCTAAATGGCATGGGTGATGTGTCATTTTCATATGATTCCGACATAGAAGGTGGTAATGCTGGAAATCTGCAGGGAAACCATCTCGCAACTTAATTTACTGAGAATATACTGCACCTCTGCATTAAGGAAACGTCTGACCTTCCCACCCCTCAGCTATCAATGTGACTGCAGCAAGTCTGGAATTAGTTGACCTCTTTTGTTACGAATGCTTGGTTCACAGCTGTTAATGTCGCTTACATGGCTTCTGGGTGTCCAGAAACAGTCACCATATGGTTTCGTTTCTGCTGCTGTTGACTGGGTTCAATGATTTCTTCACGCCTACATGTTATTGTTCTTGGCCTGGCCTTCTGGGTGCCCCATCTCCTCACATTATCTCTGACTACAGCTAAAGCAACAGGTTTAGCACCAATCCCTGGGCATTAAATAGCAAGACAAGGCTAATTTATACTGCACTAACAGAGAAATTGTTGTAGAAGCTGGGGTCCTGTCTTAAGATTATCTGCTCTTATTGTTTATTAACAACTTACACAGCTCAAAACTGATTTTCTACTTGTCAAACTGTGCAGCGCATTAGCGACAAATACGCGTGACTTTTTCCGTCTCTGTTCTCATGCAAGAGCAAGCTAGCATTTCTGCCCTTCCAAGTCCCATATGAAAAGGACAAGTCCATAGCTGGCCTAAAGTCTCTAAAATAATTGAGGAGTTTTTTCATAGAAGCAATGATGACGTTTCGCAGAGAGGGATAAAAATAAAATTTAAAAATAATTTTATCTTAAGATTTACTATGTTTTTTTTTTATTCTTCAAAGTCAGAAATAAGGAAGGACAAAAAGCACAGAGCACAATGGTCAGGACCCTCTCAAGGAATTCTGGGCCTCCCAACAAAATGTCACCTGGGGCCCCCTCAGTAGAGTTTGCTGACCAGGGAGCAGTTCAGTAGACTCTACGGTCTGTCCAATCCAGGACCTGGGAAAATATACCCGTTCATTACCGCCCCCCCCCCACCCCCACCTTGATTCCCGGCAAATAAAACCAGAACTCATACATTAAGAGCCCCTTTGATTTTTTCCAATCCGCTCACTCCTCTCTCTCGTTATTGCACGGGAATGCTGGCTGTGGCTGAGCTGCAAGTGGAAAGTCTGACCACCCAACACCTCCTCTCCAGATAATGGTGAGTTTGTGCAGTCCGACATGACAGAATGTTTCAGCCAGAGCACCGTGCGGCGACGGCAATGTCCACGCATTCTTTCTGGGCATGTTAAAACGGGACCGCGAGCCTCTGTGGGGTGGCAAATCTTTTCCCTGTCCCCTCACGGGAGCCCTCACTAACAAAGAGTCACACGTCCCTCCAAAAATAACATCTCGGTTCGAGAAGCCTGACTAAGCCATGGGAGATGAATGCAAATCTGTCAGCATTCACCTGCAAGGAATCTTCCAGCATCTCCCATCGTACAACGGGGTCTGTCAAAGGATCATCTGTAAAATCTACGAACTGCTCTGAAAAAAAAACGGCACAAGGTAGACAGCTCTCCAATTTGTAACACACAAAGTGCCTTTAAAATATATTAAGTGAGCTACAGGCTTTCCAAAGCACTCAGAGAGGAGAAGTTGCCCATTCTAACTGGAGGGATTAGAGATGCTGGTTGACAGGCTAAATCCTGTTGGCTCTGCTTTGTTTATGCACGGTGGGGGGGGGTGAGTCTCATAACTCATTCTGAAGGATGTGAAGCGTACCAACAACTGGCACGACCTTAGCTTTACATCTGGCGGGCGAGCCTTTCTCCCACCATTGCAATTGTTATTAGCGATACTGTCGATGGCCCGAGAACAGCCGCGGGGTCACGGATCTTGGCGGAGGAAGCAAATCAGCGAGTTAGGTGTTGAGTGCTGCGAGATCGAGGCCATAGTCCAAGGTGATGTGCTGTATGAATTGAGGCATGGGGTAACCTCCTGGTAAGTGAAAGCCACCAGAATTTGGAGAGGGAGAGCAAGGCCAGAAACCTATTAAATGGTGAGAGAGCCAGGATGTTGGGAATAAAACCCAGACTGGCTCTGCACAGGCTTTCTGATGCAACTGTTCAATGCCTACAGAAGTGACCCAATTTTTTCCAAGCACCGCATACCAAAGGCAGCACATTTTTAACAGTCTGGTGAAAATATTTCTCTTGATTGTTTTTTTTAATCTTACTCTATGGTCTACATACATTCAATCCTTTAGAAGATAGAGTTCCACTATTCCAGTAAAATTGTTTTCTTTCTCAAACCATTTGGTCCTCCTCCTGAACAGAAAGGTCTGAGATTTTATTATCGATTTTGGTAAGATGAAGCCCCCAGAGACTGACATCGCTGCTGAGACTGTGGAAACAGTAGCTAGAACATTCTCTGGCTGAAGCGGCTCGCTCCTGGCTGTTGGGGGAAGATTCCTGTTCCATCCCTTAGGACATAATAAACTTATTAATAAAGATGGAGAAGATGGAGATGGGTTGAGGAGAAATGTGGGGTGTTGAATCCGGGGTCGAACTGCTGCATGAGGAACTTCAATCACAGCACTTTGGTTTAAAAAATCTGTCTAGAAACACCTTCTTAGTATATTAGTTTAAACTGCAAGTCCTCCAACCAAAGCCAAAGAGAGCCAAATAAATATAAAACCATTTTTAGGTACACAAGTTTTTTTATAGAATAAATCAAAACAAACTTGAAAAACTGAATCCAGCAAAATCCTGACATCTTACAGCAGACTAGAACCTGCAATGAATCGCCATCAAACCACTTGTAAATCTGCATTGTGTAAACTTCCATCTGTAATGGGTCACGGAGGGTCACCCAAACCTGCCCGCCAACTAATGCTAAGACATTCATAGTCGCTCCAGCAGCTCATCTGATTCCTCTGCCTTGAGTCAGAGGAATCAGGCCAAGTCATGCTTCTAGCTCTCTAAGGGTTGTGATTGTCATCGTACCCTAGGGCCTGGAAGCCATGTAGTGGTCTTTCTCACATCAAGAGTCTGTCTGGACTTGAACCTACATCATCGGCTCAGTTTTTGATTCTGCTTGGCAAAAAAAAGCACATTATTTCTTTGTTTTTAATAATAGCTTCTCCCACCAGGCTGCTAAGAGCTCAGGAAGGGTAGCGCATGAGGTTGGATACTCCTCTTGTGGGACGCTGGTTCATCTGCAAATGGCTGTGTACATGCGGCTTACGGGGACATGGGAGTCACTGGCCCACTTGGAACACATGAGCTGGACTTTCGAGAGCTGTGAGGCTCTAAGAGGCCCACCCAGAAAGTTACACGACACAAAAAGCTTAAATTAAAAAAAAAAAAAAGACCTTAAATGTTGTGGCTTAACCAGATAGCAGACTTCATAGCCCAAGCTATGAAAATCAAACAAAATTTCAAGCAAGTTGAGAAATGACAGTAGTCCTTGAAAATCTCTGACTCATCGCATGGAGAGGCCCAATAGCAGCATGCTAACTACTAACAAAATTTACCTTATGGAAGCTTCCGTGGAAGATCTTTCTCACTGGCTCGCTATCGAATGTAGCTCTCTGTATCTCGCCCCTGGTGTCCTTGTTGTAGAATGTGATTGTCCTACTGGATGCTTGAAGAGATAAATAAGCAGGAGAAGATGTTAGATGTGCAGAGAGTATCTGAAAGACAACAGTCATACAGGCGAAATACTTAATAGTTTGCTGTGTAGACATGCTGTAAATGCCTGCTGTTTGCACTGGCCTGTCCTGGGGATGTCTATACATAGGTATGTAGCTTCTGCATATGGGTTTAATTACTGCTAGGAGGTCAATTTAGCTCTGGGGTCTGGAGCTCATTAAGTTAATGCTGATGTTTCATGACGGAGATGGGGGAAGGGGAAAAACCTCAATGTTCACAGCTGGCAGGCAGCTATTATGGTTAGAAGAAGTAGGAATGGATCTTACGGTCAACAGTGACTCCAACTTCCGGTTTGTTGCCGCTGTCGGAGATCTGCCAAATGTCGAAGGCCTCTGTGGGTGTATCCGGAAGGAGACGGAAGAGGAGGATGATGGTGTAGGTCGGTGGCAGACCCTCTGGGTGAATCTCCCTGCAAAAATAACACTCAGGAGTCTAAATAAAAACTCAAGCTGGAGCTGTAACACATTTGACAAGCTCCGGGAGGTTTCCAACAGGTCAGACTTTCTGCGTGTGCCCCGTGTAAAATGGTCAAAGAAAAACATAGGTTTAGGTATAAAAAAACACAAGGTTTGCTCTTAAAAGAAACCTAATGTCATGCTGAGTCAGAACGAAACAGCCCACACAGGCCTGTTCTTAGAAACCCTAATGGCCTCATTTGATGTCTCATCGTCTGCGAGTGCTATGGGGAGACTATCACTATTGACGATCTACTGCAGGGCAAACAGGCAGCAAGGCAACTCAGAGTACATATGCAAGTGGGAAAAAAAACTCAAACAAAGTCCATTTATTCATCTGTGCATCTGGCACAAATGCCAACAGTCCCTAAAGAGTCACAACATATTGGAAGTATTTTAAAAAAAAAATTCAAAGAGTGTTTCCATTTGTGCACATTTACTTGACTTCCAACACACGCACTAAACAAAAGCTATTATGGGCAAATTGACAAAGGAATCGCCTGGCCGTGGATGTTTGGACACAATCCGCCCGGCCCTCCTGGTGCCTGGAGATGTTACACCGGGTGAATAATCTGCAGGTCGCGACCTCTGTGGTTACCCCCGTGGAGCGGGAGGGTGGGCTTTGCTGAGGCACTCTCTCACTCAAACAGAAATTGTTGTGTCTTTGGTAACACCTCATTCCACCGGCTGCAACAACATGTGGGATTGGCCCAACAAATCAACACACGAACCGGGACCCACAACAGCAAACCCCACTTGGCCATTATAAAGATAATCACTGCCAGCCAGCTCTAGTACATGGTAGGTAGGTGTGTGTGTGTGTGGGGGGGGGGGTTATTCTGAGATTCATAAATATCAGCTTGGACTTACTTTGTGGGTTGGGAGAGGCCGGCGTTCTTGTGCAGCCGGTAGGTTACATAACTGTTGAAGGACCCTGGTTCCATGGAGATGCCTTTGACGGCAGCGTACATCCGGTCAGTGAGGTTGAAAGCCTCCAGCATCCTGAAGCCTGCAGAGTACATTGCTAAAATCAATCGAAAGCCAGTTTCTGAACTTTCTGCTATCTGAGTTTCAAATTACTGTTTATATGTATACATTCGGGAAAGGGACAGGCTGTCTGTAGAATTGTTACTAAAACAAGACAAGACCCACTACTGTGAGTGGTTCGTTGCTCCTCAAACCATTGATCACATTTCTTTCTGATTATTTTTGCACTTCCCCCCCTCAATGTACATACGTCAACTCTCAAACAATCCCCAAGCTATAGGAAAACATGCCAGCCCTGCAAAATTTCCAGCTGTACAGCCTTAGGCCTACTGAATTCTTTAGGAAATAAATGTCTTCTTACCCGGTGATGTAAATCCATCCAGGAAAATCAAAGGACAAGCTGAGGTAGAAGTAAAAGATGGTGCATTACTTTACGAGGTAGAGTCTGAGAAAGCATGACAATCTCTGGGAGAAAGGTTTAAAATATAGAGGTGAAGGCTGTCTTACTGGATGTAGCCGTTTCGCAGATGAACGTGATGAGATTATCCTGAATCTTTGCGAAGGCGTCGAAATCGTCTACAATGAAGACGTGCCGTTCGCTCGGCTTGCTGCCGATATTACGCAACTCGGCGAAATCCACATCAGCCACGCCAATGACGAACAGGCTGTAACCTGGAATAGTAAGACTCCACTTACAGACCTCTCTCGACTGACATTCTGGGGGTGGGGGGTTGGGCATGTGGAGAGGGCCTTACGCACTCACCCATATGCTGCAGCGTCGAAGCACTCTTCTTCACTTCGTCTTGAGAGCGGCCGTCTGTGACAACCACCAAGACCTTGGGCACGTTTCTCCGCATGCCGTTGTCTGGGGTGAGGACCTTCTCACCAACGTGTTTGAGGGCCACCCCTAGATTAGACAGACCCAATGAGTGCAGAACCGAACTGTGTCGTTTTAAAGGCGGCACCATATAGCTCTACAGGATGTGAAGAAAGCAGCAGGTATCATATGGACAGCTGGCTGTTATAAACTCATCACCCATGGTGCCCAAGGAGCACATGGAGATCCATTACAACTACATGAGGCAGGACCCTGGGGGTGGGGGTACCTGTTTTGGTGTTTCCTCCTCTGTAACGGACAAGTTGCAGGGCGGCTAACACCGTCCCCTTGTCATGGTAGGTGTTGAGTTTGAACTCTGTCTTGGCATCGTCGCTGTACTGCACGAAAGATATCTGCAAGCCAAGAAGTCAAAGGCAATGAGTCACAGTAGCCATACTTTATCTACCAAAGCTTTCATGGAATTGCTTAACAATCCTCCACTACTACCTGTTACAGACCGCCCCCCCCCCCATACGAAAGGTGAATGCTTCCAAGAAAGACATCTCCACACACCTGCATTCCTTGAGAGCTTACGACATCGAGGGCGCCGATGGTGCTGAACACAAAATTCAGAACTTTATTGAAGTTGTCGTCTCCAATACTCCATGACCCATCGATGAGGAACACCAGATCGGCCTTGGCACCTTTACACACTGAAAATTGAAGAGAAAAAAAAAGATGACAATGAATTTTCATTACGTAGTGATAACTGACGTCGTTGAAGTTGAATCAATGATTCAAATTTTACTGACTGTTAAGGTTACCATTTAATGTTCAGTTCATCTTTTAACATTGTGCAATAGCAACAAACTATAGTTCCAAGTCAGCTACAACATACACAGTGCCTTCCTTCCCTGAAGGACCACGTGCATTAATCCTGCATGTAAAATTGCACATTTTTGTCAGAATGCTTGCAGGGGTGGCTTGTGCTTGATAGCCCGGGGTTAACCGCACGTAGCATTTTGAATCCATTAGCCCAGCAGGCTCCATACTGCTTAGCCTTCAGTAGGCAGGCAGGACTGACAGATGGGCCCCCCGCCCTGTCAGCGGGGTGCTATTGGGGGCCGTCTTTGCTCCCCCTGAAGGATACCAGCGCTGTATGGAATGTTCTAATGGATTCCCCCTGTGGCTAAGCCTCAGTGTAGGCCCACCAATGTCATAAACTAAAGGAACACCGTGTCCTTACCTTCCATAGCAGGAGGGATTGTGGGAGGTGGGGGCGGAGTTGGGGGCAGCGTTGGAGGTTCTGTGGGCTTCACCACTACGACGAATAACAAAATCAAAACAAACATGGCTTAATGTTATAATCTGACCATATTGACTGAGGTGCTCTCGTTGGGGTGGGTATGAACCAGCGGTGGAGCGAGAGACTCGGGCACTCACAGGTCCGCTCCTTAGCGCTCACTCCAGGGCCCTCCAGGTTGGGCGTCTGAGCAAAGACGGTGGCGTTGTACAAGGAGTCCGGGGAGAGGCCGTCAAAACAGTACTGGCTTTCTGAGCCTGTGATAGTGATCTCCTGCTGGCCTCGCTTCGATGCTACAAACACAGCAGACCAAATACAGTCCCACATTTGAAGATAGAGTCATTGCTCAAGAAACTATACTGCATCTCCTTTTCATCAAAAAAATCCTCCTACATGCCGTACAGCTACATGACTTGTTTCCCCACACTTGAGCATAAAATCACACATGTCCTCGATTCAGTGGATAATTTACCTTTACGGAATGTTTGCCTTCTTGCGCTACCCAAATGAGCTTGATGTGGTGAACAATAATGACTGCCATATACAGACCAAAAGCTTCCAACAGCTCTTGCTTGTATTAATGTGTACAGTATGACTAAGTGGTACTTAAAGAAGCCAAGCTATTTCAGCCAGGAACAAAATTCATCCCTGGTAGAGGAACCATTTGCATAAACGACCTGATTATGCACTTGAGGGTGACCAGAAAGGGGCAAAATTAAACCATATTCAGAGTTTTCTGGGTTCAGTGTCTAAGTAACACATGATGGATGACCAATTTTCTAACACTAGAAAAACATATATCACTGACTACCTTAAATGCTGAATAAAATGCTCCACCGAGAACTAAACAATGTTCCATCAATTTTCTCATTTCTAACCAAGACTTTACACATCAGTATGTTTTCATGCCCAGGTAGATGGAGACAGGTTTGCTCTACTTACGGTCAAATGGGTTGAGCTTGATTCTGTACGAGGTGGCTGCTCTGTGGGGCGTCCATCTGATGCAGAACCTGTCATAGCCAATGTCGTACGTCACCAGGTCAGTGACGTTCAAGTACACTGAGGAGAAGGGAAGCAAGATGGTAGCATAGCATAAGCCTTCAAGCATATATAATCATAGTGAGTCCGGTGGGTAAAGGAAGTATTCGTTTTGTGATTGGATTTAATGATAAATACATACTGCTTTGCCAAGGTTAAGAATAAGTCGAACTCCAAGATCGAAGCTACATACATGTCGTTCCTTCTCCAACTAAGGCTCCACTCAGACCAGCGTCATACTGGGCGTAGACCTTGAGGTCATATGTGGTGCCAGGTTGCAAATTGTGGAGGACGTACGAAGTCACGTCCCCAACAAACACCTCCATTGTCTCGTCCTTATCTAGGAGTGCAAAATATTGTAGAGTCACACATTTGTCCCTGCTAAGAAAATAAAATCTGAAGATACAAAAGAATGAATAATTCACTGGCATGATTGATTCCCAGTGGATAAAAGATGTAGCAGCTGAAGTGTTCCCAGGTGCTTGACCCATAAGTTTACCTTGGGGCTGGTAGATCAGCTTGTAACCAATGACACGGGAGGGTGCAGGGTCCCAGGACACGCGGAAGCGGGTATACCACTCGTCAGAGACACGCAGGTTTCGGGGCTCCAGGAGGCCAACTGAAAGGCAGGAGAGGGTGAAATGGGATGAGTCACTGATCAGTCGACCACTTTAACAAAAGGCCTTGTGACACCTACTTCCATGCAATCATCTTTCAATAAAAATATACATAGAACAAAGCCTAGCTTCTGCTCCACTTCTTTGCAGTGCCAGGCCTGAATCTTCTGTCTTTTCATATGTATTTGCCTTAAGTAGCTATGGGTTCCCCAAACCGTTCATCCAAACGACATGGATGAGAATGGATAACTGGAAGACAATGGTCTCCATTTGTACCCGTGAGTCAGACAGATGTTCAGTTCATGAAGTGGTGAGGTTCCTCAGCAATCCTAGGCTTGGAGAACCCTCTAACAGCATGTAGCATTAAGGGCCAGTTACCTGTACGGCCCGGTCCTGTGAGCTCGCCTCCTGGGCCGTCAGCGTATATGGGCACCACGGTGATGGTGTAGGGGGTGTCTGGCTGCAGGTTCTGCAGGATGACGCTGTTTCTGTTCCCAGGGACAGATACCTGAGAGTTGGGTGAACAAGAGGTATTCATTAAAAATCTTCTAATACTTCTAAAATATAGTTTATGTGGCCATTCAGTGCTACTGTAGCATAAGGAACCCAAGACTTGGTGTTTATACCAAGAATGCAATTATAGTACAAGATTGTATTTGTAGTCTTGGTAAAATTGGTCTTACTAAGTTGTCTCCCAAAAATTAACTTGGGGCGCAATGAATCATTTTTGGTGAGGATGCAACTGATACATGCTTGATATTTGGGGCAGGACTGCAGATGATGTAAAACGGGTACACAAGAACACAAGTATGGTTAAGCACGCATATGTCCACCCCATGACCACAGACAAGGTGAAGCCTTTGGAAGCCGGGTTGGTACTATGTCACCCAGCAACTTAGATACTCACATTTTCCTCGATGGGATCGCCGGTGGTGGGGGCGTAGACGATGCGATATTGTTGGACGGGCCCGTCAGCATGATCCCAACTCACGCTCAGGGTGCTGGTGGTAGGGTCATAGACGCGGAGATTCCTCGGTGCACTGCGGGGCACTGGAGTGTTACAAAAAATGGAGGGGGAGAGTCAACGAGATGCCATACATCTTGACTTCATCCTAGTTTGAAAAACTAGGTTTTCTTTTCACAGAAGTCAAGACTCTCCGCATTGGAAAAAGTCTTAACGGTGGCCAGTGAACGGTACAACTGCAATATCATTTTGGTTGTTTATAGAAGGGTAATGTTTCCAGAGGTGCAACACTGTGGGGGACCTTACATGTCGTGCCATCACTGGCGACCGATGGCCCCTCTCCGTCAGCGTACAGAGCCACCACGTTGACCGAGTACTCCGTGTCAGGGATCAGCTGTTGCAGCAAGGCAGTATGGGTGTTTCCTGGGACCAAGACCTGCAGCCGACAAGGGAAGATGCTCTTCAGAATAGAAACACCTGGATTTTGGCCCTTGAATGTAACTCCTTTGTGCGTTTCTGGAATATACCCTCGATCACACAAAATACAAACATAGATCCTCCTACCCATAACCTCATGTGACCCTCAACAAAAAATACTTTTTATTAATTAAGTTCTAAATATAAATGGTAAATCATAATAATGTGTGTCATATGGTTCTACTTAAGTCCATGTGTCTAATGTGGTTCTGCTATAAGTCAACACCAGAAATGCCTTGTAACTGATTCCACACAATACATCCCACATGGTGTTTTGCCAGATTAAAGGGACAGACTAACACTTCTCACACGGAAAGTCTGTTTCAAATTATACTGGATTAATTTGTCTCACTAAAAAAGGTAACCAACGCATTGTCATCTCAGTCATGTTACAGTAGCAACACTTGATCAATAACAACAGTGTCATGTGACACAGATTAACAATATTTTCATATGTAAATCTGTTTAATATCCCTTGCAAATACAAATGGTAGTTTATGTCAAAAACTCATTATAACAATTAAAGTTTTTTTACTTACTAAAATCAAAAGAATGTGCTTAAAATTTTTTGAAGTGTAAACCTCTAAAGCGTTTATTGTTTAGAGCTATTTTAAACACATTCAAAGTTTTGAAAAGAAAAATATAAAAAAGATTTTGAAATGCAGAACATTTTAGGTTTTAACTGGCTCCCTGTCTCAAATTAAGCTCTGGCCTATTAGAAGACCTTAAACCACCAGCCGACCCAAAAGCCTCAAACTTCCAGTCCTGTAATCTGCAAGAAAAACAAGCGACGTGTGGCACAGAGCTTGATCGTTTTGGTTTTGAGCGGGCTTCTCTAACATGTCTTGATGGTCCTTCTTTTTTGATTTATAAGTCACAATCTATTAAGTAACTGTAAAAAACTACTATTGTTATTTTAGGATCTAAAAGCATTATAAAAAATATTTCTCATTTACTTTTATCAGCAGGCCAAACATGCCCCAAAAATAATGTTTTTGGTCAAAATCAAGGTCCATTCAGTATTTGGTAATTCACTGGAAGTTCAGCGGGAAGATAGCCCAGCTTAAGACTTCCCAGGAAACTCACAGATTCTGAGGGCCTGGTCCCAGTCAGCGGAGCATAGGAGACTCGGTACTGCTGCACTTGTCCTGAGGCGGGCTCCCATCGCACATTCAGGGTGTTGGTGGTGGGGTTGTACACCTGAATGTTCCTGGGTGCCGAGCGCACGACTGAGGAAGGAGGAAATGACAGGAAGAGGGGAGGGGTCAGAGGACTCCACACAGTGTCAGACCACATGACCACACAACATCAGACCACATGACCACACAGTGTCAGACCACATGACCACACAATGTCAGACCACATGACCACGAAGTGTGTGTTTCACCGGGATTGTTGTCAAACAATTTTTATTTTAACTAGCTTCAGATGGTATTGTTGTCCTTTGGTATTCTTTGAAAAATATTAGGTATCTATTTTAAACAGATGTGGTGCAACCAGGACAGCTCAAACAGCAAGAAGTTTAATGTACTCTAATAAATAAAATTCAGTTATCAGTGTTTCAGGGATTAAATCAAATTAGCACACAACATAGTCAGCATAAACAATTTTACATGATTAGCTGCTGAAGAATACCTGGAGAGGAACGGCGTAAACAACTGAACCGTGTAAAGTGATTATTCTTCTCTCATTAAAAAAATAATGAAGAAGCGACACAGAATTCCCTGCTAACTGGTAACAGAGGTCTTTTATATCAATGTGCTTCCCTGCCTCTGCTGACTGGCAGTTCCTGGAGACGGTTTGTGCAAACTAAGCAAGGAGCCCAACTCAAGCAGAGTGAAGAAAAACACACAGGATGGAATATGCAGCAAAGGAGCCGTGCCCCGTATTCAAAAAGAAGGGCTCCTTTGTTCTGTTTTACGGTTCAGTGCAGCGGACGCCTGGGCTAGGAGTGGAGGCCAATCGCTACCTTTAATTCCATCCCAAACCCAGTCAGATGTGCTATGTAAGCAGACTCTGCTCTACTATATACATGCAAAAAATGGGAACAGATCCATCAAAGGTTTTAGAGTCCATCCTATGCATAATCCAATTTTTAAGCTCAGACCTTAAAGACATAATGAGAATTATAAATTGATTATTCAGTAATGTATTATAAACTGCAATTTATTATGGATTGGATTATTTTTCTTTGCTAGAATGATCATCAAGTCAACCATGTACTGGACAAATGGATAAATAATTAATTGATTTATGTTTCCAGTTATATTTATGTAATGTAGTTAATATTGTTTATGGTTTTGTGGATCTTCGGTTTTGTGTTCCAGGCATCGTGTTACTGCATGATGATTTAGCAGGAGGGATTTCTCTCCATATGATCTCAGAGGGTTTCCACATCAAGCCTTCAGAATCTGCTTAACATGTGACTCACGGGTCTTTCCGTTCTCCGACATGCGCTTTCCCTCGCCCAGGGCATAGACTGGCACCACAGTCACGGTATAGATGGTGTCCTGCATGAGGTTTCTCAGGACCGTGTTGGTGGTGGTCCCGGAGACCTGCGTCTGATGGGCACAGGAGAGCAAGGTTGTGGTTACTCATGCAGGACAAACCAGAGCACTAAGACAAGCACAAGATCTCCCACCCCATGCTGCTTCAAAGGCACTTAACGCTTAAGGTTTACTTGGACGTGACAACCGACCAAACCTAAACTCTCTGGCAGATGGCCAGTCTCAAATGGGGTCATGAGAAGGTCTTATGGACAGGTCTATCTCCAAATGGCATCTGCGACCATGTCACAGAATTTAATTTGTCTAAGAAGTTGAGTATTGTCCATATGCATAAAAGAGCTGCAATGACACTCAGCTGAACACAGATGGGCTGCTAAAGACTGTGCACAAATGGCTACTGTACCTGTTCCTCATCGCCCCCTGTGGCCGGAACGTAGAAGATGCGATATTGGCGGACATTGCCTTCTGCTGGCTCCCAGGTCACCCTGAGTGTGCTGGTGGTGGGATCGGTCACCTGGAGGTTCCGCACTCCACCCAATGGCTCTGTGGTGTAGACAATGACAATGACAATGGGTAGTTGGTTCTCTTTAGAGTTGCCGGACAGCAGCGCTGATCCCCTTCATACAGGCTGAAAAGACAGCGTGTTCAGGGCACAGATGGCAGCCTTTCTGCCCCTCTGTGAGCGATGCTACTAATCACCCAGAAACAGCTGTGGTTTCTTCTGCAATGCATCAATGACATCAGTGTTTATAACTGATGCAATCGCGCTCATGTGGGAGCACGACGTGCGTGTGTCAGACGCTCGCCAGCACCTCAAGATACTGACATCGAAGGGCAGCATAGAATACAGAATACATATGCTCAACAGTGACGTAATAAAAATTGTCATCTTCTATTTAAGGACTCGATGGAAATCAGGAACCAAATCACAATGCTGCATTACTGTTTACGTGACAGATGTAACTGGGTCGTCAACTCTGGTCAACCGGCTGAAGTGAGATTTTCAGTTCGAGACAAGTCTGCACACACATGCACACTCACATGTGCATGATTTTATTACCTTGTAAATAGTCTGTAGGGTTTGCAAACTCCCCAAACATTTTTGATGTAGCTAATTTTAGGTTTAAAATACAATAATTTAGATTTGCTGTAAGATTTCTTGCGTGAGAGTCTGAAAGTGTGAGAGTGCGTGACAGATGGCAACCCTGATGCAAGGTATGTAGCCAAGATGAAGGATGCCAGAAATCTCAGTACTAAAACCAGTGGTGCTCACAGTCCGACGGACCTCTCGGACTCTAACGGGAGGCCTATACTGAAGAAGGCAGCATGGGCGCTTACTTGTCTTGCCCCCGCCAGAAATGTCTTTGCTTTCGCCAGTAGCGTATATCGCTGCCACGGTGATGGAGTAGGGTGTGTCGGGAGTCAGCTTCTGCAGGACCACGCTGTTCTTCTTGCCTCCGATCTGGGTCTGATTAAGTGAGAGAGAAAAATCCACATTTGCTCGGCTTCAGGTAACAAGTGTCGGGTTTTTGCCCCAACTCTTCACAGACGCCAGTCGTTCATATAAGTGCTCCCCTAGGCCGGCAGCTTAATAATCTCACAAAAACAAATAAACTTCAGAATTACTAGCTGTGTCACACACTGCTGCATCAACAGCAACTCTAGTTTTCACATGAAGTTATGGAGATATTTTTTTCATTAACGTAAACCGATCCAGCTGATGGCAGTCACTTTTATCTGGAAGGAGAAGAACACTCCATTGTTAATCCAAAAACACTTCACAGAAGAGTCTGCTGGGCACTTGATGTCTATTGGTATTTGGCAGCAAAAAGCTGTCTTCAGAAAAACTCCCATCACCAAACCAGCTGCAGAAAGCTCACTGGCCTCCCCAGAAGAGCCAAACACAGACAACCTGGTCGTTTCGCGCCAGACGGATACTTGCAAGGTGGCAATGGCATTGTCCTCCCCCCCCCCCCCCCCCCCCCGCGACTCAAGAGTGAATATTTGTCCTATTGTTATTCTGCCATCTCCGCTGCCAAAGTAAATCTATAACTGATCTAGAAAACAGGCGGATGGGTGACTGGAGAAGCATGAATGTTGGATTTACTATGCTGCACTTGGCTGGGGAGAGGGTGCAGTAAAAGTTGTTGCTTGGCCCAGATGGGGAGCCATTGGTGGGATAAGAGTGAAAAAGGGGTGCGGTCAAGGGCGGGACTGTGATGGAACGAATCATCAAGAAGCGGGTTTATTAAAAGTCGCTAAGGACCAATCAGGAAGTGTGTATCTTCCATTGTTTCTCGTTTCAGATGAAATGCTGCACACCTTGGAGTACTTCCCATGCTTGCTGAAGAAATACAAAAGGTGTCTACTCTCATCTGGATCTCCGGAGGTTCCAATCCAATTTCAGATTTTAGAAATCCTCTAATATGAAAATGTTCACCGAAGATTAGACAGCTAGTATCTGGACTATCCAAAACTCATTTGTGAATATGAACATTACAATGAAATAACACAAAAAACCCAAATAAAAGGCAGTGAATTTGCAAAGGCTTCTGGGAGTTTTCTCCATCAAGTTCTCTGTCATGTCTTTCACTTTCCAAACTGCTATAAAGGTCACTTAATGGCTAACAGACACCCACAATCTTTTTTTAGTGTCCGACATTATATTTATTTCTATGTCAAAAGTAAGCATTCCACTGGTGTGGGAAAAAAATGCAAGAATGCCGTGGCAAGGCAGGTTAGGGAACCGGAGACTTCACGTACCATCTGGGGCCTGCCCCCCTCCTCTGGTCTGTAGGTGATGCGGTAGTTCTGGACACGGCCTGGGGCGTGGTCCCATTTCACTGTCAGGGAGGTGGTGGTGGCATTGTAGACCTGCAGGTTCTGGGGGGGGCCCGTTGGTGCTGGAGACAAACCCGAGAACCAAATTCACACTTTCTGTCTCTGTGATTGATTCATCGGGAATGGAAATTAGTGTCTCAAAGTACTTACCAGGCGTAGGAATGTCTGCCACTGTAAGAGGGAAAAAAATGGTGTTACAATTTCGGCTGAGCAAAAGCAGGTAAATATCCATAATTGTATGTCTATTTGGAAACGATTCCTCGCTGCCCTACATGTGCGCTGCCTGCCCATCAGATCCTCGCTCTCCGACTCATCGGGGTAGATGGCTGTGATGAACACATCATACAGGGTGTCGGAATCCAGGTATTCCAGCAGGTAGGAGGTGTCGTCATTGTTCAGGATGGCCTGGAGGAGAGGAAGCAAAAACACAAAGCTACAGCTCTCACCGGTGGAAAAGCTGCCTGATGGCTGCTGATCCTCCATAAGCAGCAGGGCAGAGCCTCTGATGCCTGATGGTTCACTTACATATTGAAAGTCATCTTGGCCATGCTTGGCCCATTTGATTCGGTAGAGGGCCACATCAGGGGCACCATGCTCCCAGTGGGCGATGAAGCTGCTCAAGGTAACGTCTGAGAACCTTAGGTTACTGGGGGCAGGGACAACACCTATTGTAGAAAAAGTATATAGTCATTGATTTAATCTAGTGTTGGGAAGAGATCAAATTCTCCTCAGAGATATTTTTAGTGTAAAAAATGGCAGCAAGCCAACAAAGGACTGCGTATGACCAGACGACTTGCACCCATGTAGGCTGCTATCGCAACAAAACATGTGAGCATTTACCAGGCACGGACCCTGAAGAGGAGCGGCTCTGGAAATTTCCTTACCAGTCACAGCATGTCCGAGCATTGGGTTAGCCGATCCTGTATCGTACACTGGGGTGACTGCCACGTCATACTCGGTTTGAGAGATGAGGTCACGAAGCACTGTGGTCGTCACATGACCTGAGACTTCAGTCTGAATATAAAAATAAAAATGAAGGAGTTGAAATCATATGTCTTATACCATTTAACAATAACAGCATCCTCCTGCCAAAAACTATTTACAATTCATTACGACTGGATACGTCGAATTACTGTCTGTTATTTTACACACCAGTAAATAAAACTTTACTAGAAATTTAGTAAAGACTATTTTTAGATTTGAGTTGTCAATGTTGATTGAGTACAATGTTCAGAGTGACTCATAACTCTTGAATGGGTTGCCTAAAAGTCAGGGTAAACTAGCATGACATGAAAGTTTCTTTCCTTCCAGAAGCTCATAATGTCTCAATATGATTGTGTGTGCTGAGTGGCATAATATCCATAACTTTATAAGAGAACATCAGTGAACTGTTATTTGAGATGTGGAGGAGAATCACTGGAAAAAGAGCTCTTGGAGTCCATTCTTTCATTAATAGCTTGACTGCTTTTTTACACTCTGCAAAGGATTTGTTGAAAAGTTTGAGAGAATGATAAATGAAGAGAACTCTGAAACTGATCTTGTAATCATTTGTAATCCTCAGATGGTGTCCTCAGACAGGAAAAAAAGCATCCAAAGAAACAAGGATCCCATGTCTCATTTACTTAGTAGCCAGAGCTTTCCATGAATACACAGCCACCCAGAGTCCACTGCGAAGGGTTTCAAAGATTCTCAAGCCAGTCTTGGTAATGTCTTGGTAAGGTTTTTTTTTTTTAAGGCTGTAAAATTGGAACCATCTACATCTCAAAGAAGGCTTCCTCATACATAAATCCACAGCGATGGGTTTTGATTGTGAAGTTCCTGTTTTCTCCAAAAGAACCCAGCCATGATCACTCATCCAGGGACACACCATCCATCAAGGAGCCGAGCCGCCACGTTTCGGGTGGCCTCCTCCGTCAGGGTTTTAGCCGAGCACAAATCCACTGGGGCCCCAGGCCCGGTTTTTACTTCAAGTCCAAGCCGACGGGTTACGAGGGGAGTCGGGCTGTGATTGATGTCGCAGGATGTGGTCTGATGGGCCAAGGGACCTTGCAAGCCACTGTCTCCCAGAAAGCCCAGGCTGTAAAGTCAAACCCAAGGGCCCCAAGAACAGACGACCACTTCAGCGGTCCTTCAGACAAAGTCTGCTCTTTCAATTTATCTCCAGAAGCATTATTCTCTAGGATGTCTGCAACGTGAATCTGGATGACCCAAACCTTTGCTGGCCCACTGGTCGTAGTTCATCACACCCGGCTGTCTAAGGTAATGAATTGCAGGACGTTGCTTAATCGGCAATACTTTCAATCAGGTGTTGTCTGCCACTGTTGGGAATGCGGGAAATGTAGCTTTTTTGCAGAAACGGGTGATGATTTATTGTTTTAACCGCAGCTTGGTTTGGCCAAAGCTAAGGCAATCTGCGAAAGCCTGATGCAGATTACTTCACAGTGCTGCTCAGAATTACCTCCTTAGCCTCTCCGTCCTCATGCTTGTATGTGATGATATACTTGCGCACGTTCCCTGGCGCGGCATCCCAGTCGAGATTCATGGTACTGTGGGTGACGTCCGTGATCCTCAGATTTCCAGTGGGCAGAGGTACTGCAAGGGGATGAGAGAGAGATTGGAATAAGAGACGAACAACCTCGAGAACCTTTTGATGGGATTCAAACGGATAAAAAAAATTCAGGGAGTTCACGTACAGGTGACACCCTGGTCGGACAGAGGGTCGCTGGTTGCACCACTGTGAAGGGCAAAGATGGACAGAGTGTAGGCTGTGTTGGGGATGAGGCTCTCCAGGAGGGTTGTGGTCACATCTCGGCCGACTCGCAGCTGTAAAAGTCACAGAGTTGGACATGATCATGGGATGCTGTGGCATGGCTTGAAAAAAATAACACAACCATGGAAACTCTCGGTGGCTGCTCTGGCATCCGTTTTCCAGTTACAGGGCAGTATCAGATACCGTATGAATCAGCAGCAAGAATGACCCTACTGTTCATTTTTGCTACGGGGATTGGCAGCACCTGATGTGAAAGAGTTTCCAGAGAACAGGATAACCTTCCTACTGTCAGCTCAGCTCAAAGCTTCCATTTCCAGCTAAATGGCCCAGGTTGGCCTGACTTGACCTCACCTCTTTCTGCGTAGTGGGTACGGTGGCATTTATGGCGATGTACTGCAGCAGGTACCCTGTAGCACCGGCGGCAGCCTCCCAGCGTACTCTCATGGTGGTGGGCTGTTCGTCATAGACCGTCATGCTCCTCACAGAGGGAAGGGGCACTGTTTGGAACAAGGAAGGAGAAATCAATTGGATTTCTTTTTATGTAGAGTTTTTCCCAACATCTGAGGCCACCCATAAATATCTTCCCACCCTACCAGGCCCCAACCTGCCGCCCATCAACAACGATCCATTTGCAGATATCGTGAAGAAGTCCAACAAGCAATATGATACACAACTACACAGTAAGCTTGTACAAGAAAAAAGAAGATAAGTAATAAAAGTTGTATTGCTTTAGCATGGACTAAGAGGACAATTCAAAGGACAATGGTGGACACTCACAGGTAGTTTCAGTGCCTTTCAGTGGCTCACTGGTCTGGTCCTCAAGCATAGCGTAAACATTGACGATGTACTCCGTCAAGGGGGTCAGGTTCTTCAGCACGACAGTGTTCACAGTCCCCGAAACAAACGTCTGTTGGAACAAACATTTCCCATTGGTAAAAAAGTGTCAGTCACTGGGAACCTGAATCCAATCAGATTACACATCGAGTTTAATGCCATGGCTATGGGAACACAAAACATCCTAATTTGTGAGTTTCTTATAGGATTATGTTAAAACGACTCAAAGTAACTTCTGCTACTGTCAATTAAGCGTACCGAAACAAAGCAAGGCTTTGCAGAGCATATCGCTTCATAGTCAAAACCATTAGAAATAAAAGCCAGATTCATTGGACTCAAATCATTTTGTTGCCAGGAGGCAAAGTATTTAATTTAGCTATTTTAAACAAAACCTTACAGGAGTATAGCTGAAAACCTGCTATCCAGAAACTTGTTATGTAATTGAAGACGAAGCTACAGCCTGAGGCCTATTACATGGAAACCTCCCTGTCAGCCCCGTCATTATTAGGCAGACAGGTCCTGGCAAAGGGCTCGCACTAGTAAAAGTGTGTGGCATGGGGCCAGATCCAATTTTTTCTGGGGAAAGAGGGTGAAAGATGAAATCCTCAAAAATAGGGATTCTGATCAATCTGATCTCAATGAACAGTTCGTGTAGCTAAATTCTGGACACGCTAATGGTGACGTCTCCATCACGTCACCTCAAACCCTTAGTCCAAGAATGTCTGCCTGAAGCTATGGAACATCTCTGACAATGTGATATTGTTATGCTGTGATAACATCACTTATGGGAGCTTGTATGCAAGCTGTAGTGATTTATCGGCTTATTGTATTTGCTCTCATTCTATTTGTCGTCTACCATGAGCACACACGATTCAACTAAGGATAGGTGCTATTTAAGAAGCGAAAAAGCCAGAATATTATGCAGGACAGAGAACAAACTCTCCTGTGGTATTTACAGGTCAACAAGAAAACCCTAGGATTCTACAGTCAAGGTACTGGCCGAAAAACATCAGGGCTCACCTCTCTAGGCTGGGTTCCAGAAACCGTCATGTACTGTATGCGGTACCTATCGACCGGCTCGCTGGGTCCAGTCCAAGTGGCCCGGAAGGAGGTATGGGTCACCTCAGAGGTCACCAGGTCCGTAGGTGCCCCAACTCCACCATCTTGCAAGAAAACATCACCTTTACTTATTACTCAAAAACTGTTTTAGTGATGGAATAGCCAACATTCTGAGATATTTGTATATTTTGTCCTCACACACATCACTTGACATTTCATAACACTGCACGTTGTCTATTGGATCTCTTTGGAAACCAGTTCATGCAGCTCTTGGTGGGCTTCTAAGCCTCCCATACTAAATTGTTTATACACACTAAATGGGATCGATGCTGATTGCTTGAAGTAATCACTTTGTTTATAAATCTTGGACTTGGGCTGGGATTCCTTTCTGACGATCAGTACAAACAGCGTATGTCACCCATAAGCTCATCTACATGTGACTGCTCGAGTCAGAGTGTCATGGCGTCAATCAAGCCCCAACTTTGCAAGAGGGAGTAAGGAGGGCAATTAAAGGGCAGACAGAAATGAGAGTAGAGCTGAGAGCAATGGAGATGGAGGAGGAGACAAGGCCCACCTGAGCCCTTCACGCTGTTACAAAGGTTGACTGTGAGGCCATCCACAATGTCGAGGAGGAAGGAGAAGTCAGCGACGTTATACATGTGGATCTCATCCGGGTCCGAGGCAATGGACCGAAGCTCGTTCTCGTCAGCATTCTTGACACCTAAAATCAGTCAACGCATTTACTGTTGATGCTTCTCTCATTCTCCAGCAGTTCAAATTTAATTATACACAGAAGCTTTTGGAGCTATTTGGAGCTCGAAGATATACCCACCGATGGCATAGAGCTCGATGCCCTCGTCACGTAGCTTTTGGGAGTTAACGATGATGTCATCCTGTGACTTGCCGTCAGTGACGAGCACTCCAATTTTGCGGGAGTTTGGCCGCATTCCAACGTTAGGCTTAAAGTTGTTCTGAAGGATGTAATTTAAAGCCAGACCTGAGGAAGCAAGATTAAAGCATGTGAAGATGTTTCTTTAACAATGGAATGTCAAAACACAGTTTACAAAATGTAGCTAAAACTGAATTAGCTGCCCATCTTGAAAACTACAAAAGTCACCTGTCAAGGTGTTGCCTCCTTTGTAAGGTAGGTTGGCTACGGCCTCCAACAATGATTCCCGAGTTTTATGAGTGTTCAGGTGCCATTCGGTTTTGGGGTCACCACTATACTGAGCGAGACCTGTGAAAAGCAATCAAATACAGAGCAATCAAATACAGAACAATAAAGTCAGCAGCTACAGACAAACATGGAAACTGTAGAAGCACTTCTGGAATCTTCAAATTGTATTGCAGAATCACTTGCCGATTTGCACTCTGTCCGGTCCAATGTCGAACACTCCCACCATGCGGGCGATGAATGATCGGATAGTCTTGAAGTTCAGACGCCCGATACTCCATGACCCATCCACCAGGAGGACAATGTCAGCCTGAGCGGTGGTCCTGCACGCCACCTCTGAGATTCCAGAGAACATCAGACCACATCAGACAATGAAAGATACCCTCCCCACTGGACTGAAGACACACACACAAATGAGAGGTGAACTCCTTGATGGGTTGTAAAGCAAGACAGACAACACAAGGTGACACCTGTTGAAGCTTCAGAAGATCAAGTAGGAAAGAAGCTGGGGGAAGACAAAAGAGGATGTAATGGATTCACAGTATGCAGCAGAAGTAACAGACACAACCAAAGTTACACTTTCCATTACAACTTAAATTCATAATTACAGTCTTTCCTTTCATTACAGTTTTAAAAGCATCACAGTTGTCCTGCTGTTCATAGTGTCTTCCTGCTTGCAATTCCATATATCCCATGAAATTTCCAGCCCTGCCGAGACCAGAAGGCAGGGCATTCCTTCCATCAAATCACGAAAGACACCCTCTTGACACAAGATATACGAGATGCTCTCCAGTGAGAATTACTGCACATTCCTCGTCCGTCCGGCGCTTGCTATTCCAGACACCTGCAGGATGAAAAGGATTTTCCCCTCCAATGCGTGAGAGGGCAGAGACACGTTGCGCAATCTGCCACTGTCTGCAATTGAAAACAAGTTACATGACATTTGATTTATCGGCTTTTCCCCGTCAAGCAGATGTCCAAAAATGTGTGCAGATACTCTGTGCTCAGTGATCGTTTTGTGCTGGCTGCCTTTACTCAGTTACTTAGTAATAAAAAGAAAAATTATTAAAGGCTGGATCCCGAAAGTCTTTGAAAAGATATATCAGTTAAACCAGGTGTTGGCCTGGTGTTAAATTATATCCGACAAAATTAGTGAACTATCGTTTCCGGTATTTGTCAGTGATATACCTGGCATTAAAACGGGAGTGCTTTGTCTTAGATTGATTGCGTTGGGGATTTTTCATTGAAATGTTTATCTTTCGGTCCTTCCAAGGGGACCTGTTATTTCGATCCATGCTAAAGCTTGCCACTGTGAAAATTATTTTAACAGAGGTGTATCCTTTCAGTGAGAACTACTGGAAAAATAAAATCGCCGTGATAGAAATTTATTGAAGGAGTAATACAGGTTAGTGTCACCTAAGATATCGTTCAGATAATGTAGCCCTTCCTACTTCGTCTTCTCACCTTTGAGTTCTGCCCCTTTCAGACAGATTCTGTCCCTCAACTGTTACTGATTATGGAAGGAATTTCAGCCCAAGGTCATTGGGACTCTGGAGTCTTATATGAAAAACATAACGGATTCTATTTTCATGCTAACCAATGGCGGCCAGTACTTCAGATGTGTGAGGTTGTAAAACATTTGTAATTGCAAACAGACATTTTTTTCCATTTTGCTTTAGTACAAAAAAAAAAAAATGCCTGATGTGTCAAAAAAGAATCTAACAGATGGCATATTCATTAGAACTGTAAGTGCAGTGGGAAGGCATGCAGCAAAACTCATCCTTTCTGTGGCTACTAAAGGGGAAAAAAAACATCGAAATATTTTCCAAAATTGAAGTGGAAAAAAAGAGAACAAAATGCTTCTTTTAAATGTCTCACTTTGCAAAAATTACATATGCATTTTAATTGTAGTATTCCACAGATTGGAAAACCTATAAATATTTTATAGTGATATTAAAGAGAGTATAAGCAAAGCATTTATGAGATAATATAAAGTATGTTATGTAAAGGCAAGTCGTATCAACATGGGATATAACCGTAGCAAATGTTTCCAGTGCAGGGACTTTTCTGGACATCCTGATTGGCAGGATTGGTTGGGGCGGTTCCCACCTGGCACAGTGAATGGTGGGGGATCTGGCCCATCAGAGAGGGTGGTCTTCTCCTCCCCAGCCAATGGCATGCTTTCACCTCCGTCAAACATTCCAAACACACTCACTGTATACCTGGTTGAAGCCCTGTGAGCAGAAACCATGGTTTCTGGGTCAATATTCCACCAACCGGTCGGACCGTGGCGCTCTACCCTGCGACAGTCGACTTCCGGCGATTTCTTCACACACCTCAGTTCCTCCAGCACCACGGTGTTGTCATAGGGCCCGACAAGCAACTGGCCCAGGTCCACCTCGTCACCCGTGGGGTGGAAGGTCACCTTATAGCCACGCACATCTCCTGGGGCGTGGTCCCAGGTGACCCGGAAACTGTGCTTGGTGGGCTCAGATGTCTGCAGGTTTCTTGGCGACTTATACGGTGAGACTAACCAAAAAAAAACAAAGATGCATTGATATCAGCACAGAGGAGAGACATGGAAAGCTGACAAATGGGAGGATGATGCTGGAATTACGCAGGAGTCTGCATTTACTACGATCTGTGTCAGTTTAATATTCAGGTGCTACAAAAAGAGAAAGCTACACCCTTTCCAGTCTCAAGTGCACAGAGCCAACGGCATCTAAAACCAATCAGGACTGGTTCCTTGGCACGTTGGAATTTTATATTGCCCAATAACCACCCCCTGTCCCCCACCCCACACAGCATACAGAGCATTTCTATCCAGGGTTGGGTGACATGGTCTCAAAAGTCATGCCAGGATATATCTTCAGGCATTTTTTTGATGCATGATACGTATCACAATATTTCTCCTTTTTTTTTTTCTAAGTACTGGGTTTACCAGAACCATCCTTGTAGATGCTGCGGTTTTTGTGGAGTTTTACCTGAGGCTTTTAAAAGTTAGTAAGCCACTGCTATCTGTGAAATATTTAGAGCTAAACACTGCTAAGCGTCTGACCGTAAACTTAAAGAAAGCAGCTGGGTGTTATCCTTGGCATCGAAACCCGCCGAATGTAAGACGGAGCTGTGATACGTTTGCCTGCCACCAGGTCGCCCAGCCCCACTTCTCGTCACTCGTGGTTAATTATAGACCAACGTACGTGTCCGTCCTACTCCTTGCCTTGCTTTTCCTTCTTCCTGCTTGTAGACGGGCACAACCGTGATGTCATAGGTGGTCATGGGCTGCAGCCGCCTCAGGATGGTGGAGGTGTTGGTGCCGGGTACCTTGGCGACCATAGGCCGCGTCTGGCTGCCCTCGGGCCGGTACGAGACCCGGTAGTTCACCACCTTGCCCGGAGCGGGCTTCCAGGTGACCTTCAGGGTTCGCTCAGTCTCGTCCGAGACAGCCAGACCTTTCCCTGCAGCAGTAACTAATGAGACAAAGAGAAAAAGGTCCTTCTATCAGCAAAAAATGTTTTAAATTCTTTTTCTTAAGGAATCCAATCCCAGCTATCCCAACCCTTGAGTGCTATGCCTGGTAGAATACGATCCAAGTTCCTGGACCCTGTATTGGTTAAGCCCTTAATGGATGGATGATGGATGGATTTTATTTTTCTTTATATACCTGCTAGTCCTATGTAGGCTGAGGGGTCTAGTCTATCCCAGAAATAACCCAAGTTGGGGTACCAACCCATTGCAGGGTACACACACAATTCACACCTATGGCCAATTTGGTACCATTGGTTCACCTTAACATATTTTTGGACTGTGGGGGAAACCCAGAGGAAACCCCCACAATGACATGGGGAGAACATGCAACATGGTCACACATGGAGCCATAGGAGAGACACAAACTCTGGTCCCAGAGGTATGATGCAACAGTGCTAATCACTGCGCCTCCCGAAAATTTTAAATGTGCTTCTACAACATTTTTTTCCTTTAAAGCACATATTGCACTGTGTCTGTGGTGAAGTCATTAGCTTCATGTGAATTTTGCCATTTGACAGAGGGATTGCTAATTCCCTAGCTTTAGGTGTTAATCCTTTGGTCAAACACAGGGGCTTTACAGCACGTCCGCTGCTATCCGCGCCCCGCTTTTACACCCCAGCCCGTCAGGCGATTCCTTTGAGCTGTGCGTCGGACCTTTTACAGGCTTGCAAATTCTTCCCTCCGTCATCTTTTCGAAACCCACGCTGACCGCAGCGAGCTTAGCAGAAGGCAGAAAGTGTGAAAGGGGACAATCCCAGGAAATTTTTTTTAACACACCCAGAAGTGGCCGGGAGGGTTTTTATGAACGGAAATAGCGTGACGTCCAATGTTCCAGGGCACCCGTCGGCCTCAACGGACACGACACGTTTCTGAGATTCCAGTTTTTCCACTGACCACGGAAACAAAAAAAAAGAAAGAAAAACCCCAACAGATGCCTGACTTGCCTCCCATTTAAATTGTACCTGAACCTATTTTCCAGAATAAATAAAATACCTATTTAATAATCGTCCGTCAGCACGTTTCGTGAATTCCCCATGGCTCCTACTTGTCAGCGATACCATTTTCCACCCCCTGTTTCATATGTGAACTGGCTGGGATATATGGACTTTTCCAGGCGGACTTCTGAACACCCTCCGGCATAACAGACAGCAGGTGCTGCCCGCTAGATCATGTGTCACACAGATGCGTCACCAAGGCTGACCGAAAGTGAACCAGCACCAGAACACGCCTGCCACAGCCGCCTGACGCCACCATAAGACCCCCACAACCCCGCATTCCTGCGAGACCCACGTCACCGCTTCCCAAACAAAGGATTTAATGGGGGGGCAAGAGTTCAACCGCTGCCGATATTAAAAAAAGTCCTACTTCAAATACGAGAGCTTCACCTGGGCAGCGCAGGCTTGTCCAAACAGTTTAGGTGAGAATCCTTTTCTGTTTTTCCAGTGCAGATGGGGTCACTGGCCCCCTGAGCCTGGCTGCATCCCCAAGCACTGAAATCTGAGCGGAACTGAACATTCAAACTACCATCATGCTAACAGTCAACTGGATCATCTTGATGGGGTTTAATACAGGCTGCTGGACCTTCTAACTAGAACAGAACAACAGAGGTTTAATAACTTACATAATCATACTGTACTATATCACAGACAGACAGTCTTCCAGCTCCCAGCACACCTGTACTGGGAAAAATGTGTACTATCTGGGGGTCCCCAAGGACTGGATTGGGCAAAACTACTCTACGGTGTGGTTTCTCAGTTAGAGGGTCACCAGCTACCCC
>JAODJU010000025.1:23071826-23102261 GCA_026776725.1 Gnathonemus echidnorhynchus | reverse complement strand
TTTACCTGAGAACTAGTGTGGCTCATCAGAAGCCAGGTAGGATAGAAAATTTACTGGATAGTAGCCCTCCAGGACCGGAGTTGGTGACCCCTGCAGTAGACAGATCTCACACTAGCTACTCAACAGTACTTTCTACAGCCATCAGGTCCTCATCAGAGGTGTCACACCCACTTAATACTCAAATGCCAATGCTTGGCTCTCCCAGACATGGAGCTAGATAGCATGGCTTCTAGCAAACACCATCTCCAACAAGTATGACAGAGCACTTACTTCTCATTTTGATGTTGAGGAGTTCCTGTTCGATCCTCAGGCAGATGGACTGAGTTAGCTCCTTGGAAATCCTCTGGAAGGCATCAAAGTCCTCTACCGTGTAGACGTGCGTGTCTGCAGGTGGGTTTGCGATGGCCTCCAGCTCGGAGCGGACGGCGTCCTTGACACCCACTGCAAAGATCTCCACGTCAGTGTTCCTCAGTTTGGTGGCCGGGTCCTTGAAGGCGTCAGAGGACTTTCCATCCGTAATTAGAATCATGACCCTTGGCACGTTGCTGCGGGCTCCTCTGGAGGCCACGAAGATCTTCTCCCTCACGTATGTCATGGCTTTGCCTGTGTTGGTGGAACCTCCTCTGTAGGGGAAGGTCCTCACCGCCTTGACCACAGTGCTGCGGTCATGGTGCGTGTTCAGGGCAAACTCGGTGTGTGGATCCCTGCTGTACTGAACCAAGCTGATCTGAACTTTGTTGGGTCCGATGTCAAAGGACTCCACCAGCACTTCAAGAAAAGCTCTGACTTTGGCAAAATTGGCCAATCCAATGCTGTATGAGCCATCAACCAGGAGGACAACGTCTGCCTGTACATCCACTCCAAGGGAACATTCTAAATAAAGGGAGAAAACATTAAAAGGCCATTGAATAGTGTTCAATTAGTAGAAAACAGAGAAATTTTGGACAAATTTAGACCCTAGTTGTACAATACTGGCATAAATGGAAGAGAAGGTTTAAAAGTAAGTTGGAGTATCTGACAGTGTGGTTGGTGACTGAAGGTGACTGGAGCACATTGGTATCTATAAGGAGGTCTTGAGCATGTTCTTACCCAAGGACACCTTGATGGGCTGGGTCTTCTCCATGGCCATTATGGGTTCACTGGGTGTCAAGCCCTTCAAGGCGAACAGGCTGATCTCATACTCAGTCTCGGGTGCCAGGTCCCTGACAGTGACTGAGGTCAGCGTGGGGCCAACGTACAGCTCCTGCCGCTTGATCCCAGCCAGCATGGGGAACAGCTGTAATTTGTACCCTGTCACATCCCCAGGTGACGCATCCCAGGTGATGCGCATGGACTTGGACGATATCTCAGTCACTTGAAGGTTTGAAGCCGATTCAACCACTGGGAGGTCAAACAGAAAAAAATCACATTTGGACTAATGCCACAGCTCAGGTCAGGTCAGGTCATCAACCACTAATGACACGGTTCTTCTCGTCAACTTCCATATAATGTTCTTACCTTCTTCTCCACTCACAAGGGATGCGAGCTGGTCTTCAACTCCAGCACACACTTCATTAATAAGTTGCCGCTGCACCTCCTTGATCAAGTCAAAGTTGGGGACATTAAAGACGTGGTTCTTATAAGGCGTGGAAGCTATCTCCTTCAGTTCGTCCTCATCTGCTCCTTTGATGCCTGTATTGGACAGTCATGGCCCGTCGTTGGTCAGTAACGGTCTAACAAAAACATGTGCTGGTAAAGCCACGACGGGAAACACGGTATTCTGGGAAATACACTAACTGTATTACCGGGTCTATAAATACAGAATTGAAAAGCCCCATACCCAAGACGAAAACCTCCACCCCGATGTTCTTCAGCCTCCTTGCATGCTCCTCCACTGGGTCCTGCGATTTCCCATCTGTGATGATCATGGCCACTTTGGGAAATGACTTCCTGGACCCAGCTGCTTCCGTGAAGGTGTTCTTCAGCAAGTAATTCAGGGCGTCACCTTCAGAGACATAATAAAGCCTTTAGTGTTTAAATAAAGCTATCCTAGCATAGCTATATTCATGGATAGACCAGCCATCTGGCATACTGGGAATGATGGATAGGAGGGCTGGTAAAATATATCATGGGACCACCCCCCACTCGATGACCAAAATTTACCGTGGGGGCATTAACTAAGTCTTAAAAGGTTACTTTATAACCTGGTTAAACTAGATCCTGCAAAGCTGGCCATGGCTTCCAAACATAACAAAATAAACTTTATAGGGAATAAATCGAATACAAAAAGGAAGCGAAGGATTCTGCAGTGTGTCGGCAGTGAACAGACCAGTCACCTATGGAACTAAAAGCATTCGACTGAGTGCGAGTGCAGTCAGCGAGGATTATAAATGTCATTGTGTTCATGAGGCATTATTTGGAGTCACTTTCTCAGCCGATACATCCTTGCATCCAGGGCATTAATGAAACATACATTCAGAGGTTTGCTCTTAAAACATTTACATTATATTACACATATTTCTCACTCGTATAAACTACGCCAATTACGGCAAAAATAAATGAGAAGTTAAAGCAATACATATGAAGAAATGAGACTCCAGGAATTTGCATTTAGGAGGACAATGTGTCCAGAGTGTGGCTCACCCGTCATGGTGTTGCCGCCCTTATATGGTAAGGTGTTTATGGCACGAAGAAGCTCGCCCCGTTTGAAGTACTGGTTCAGGTTGAACTCTGTCCGTGTGTCGGTGCTGTACTGGACCACGCCCACCCTGGTCTTGTCCTCCCCGATGTCGAAAGCGCCGGCCATGGCCGCCATGAAGCTACGAATGAACTTGAAATTTTCCCGTCCCACACTCCATGAGCCGTCCACCAGGAAGACCAGGTCTGTGATGGCACTGACAGAGCATGCTGGGAGATAAATTCATAAACAAAGGGTCAAGCACAACTCTCGCCTGATTTGGAAAACAAACAGATTCATGAAGAAATACTTAAAAACATCATTAAAGATAAAAAGAGGAATATTTCAAGTTTTCTCTTTTCTCTGTTCCGCAGTAGAAGTTGCTGTGTCTAGAAGATTAATTCTGAGCAATAAGAACAATGGTTTTAATTCGTTCTCTGCGCTACTGCGAACGGAATTAACCTCACCAAGTGTAAATAGAGGACATGTGTCTAGCCCAGAGGGTCAGCTTTGGCGTTTGGAAGAGGCCAGGCTGTAGAGAGAATGACGAATGAACTTACTGACTGCATCTGACACCTGGGGCTTCCGTGTTGCATACGTGTCGCTGGATTGAACTGAAATGAAAAAAGTGAACGAAAAGGATGAATTACGAGCAGCTAACAGGATAAATGGCTGCCACTTCCCATCAGCACACACATCTGCGCTCTGCAAAGTAAGTAAACGATGTGTCATAATAAACCATTTTCAAGCCGCTTCTGTATCTTGCTGGAATGCCGCTCTTCCAAAACAGCAACAATCACCCCAGCACACTGACAACACAGAGCAATATCGTTCGCATCTGCGCTCAACAGCAAACTCCCTCCCAAAGTATACCGAACGACTGTCACGTCGTCCCCGTGACATTCTGATCACCTGCTCAACGTCATCGCCGGTCCTCAAACCACAGATGGAAAACATGTCACGGATCGTTCCAGAAC
This sequence comes from Gnathonemus echidnorhynchus, assembly GCA_026776725.1. Taxonomy (NCBI): domain Eukaryota; kingdom Metazoa; phylum Chordata; class Actinopteri; order Osteoglossiformes; family Mormyridae; genus Gnathonemus; species Gnathonemus echidnorhynchus. Next base: position 23,098,628 of record JAODJU010000025.1, on the reverse strand, counting down.
AATCATGGCTCAGGCCAAAGAAGGCTCATTTGATTTTGCATATCAGTAAAATAACAAATTGTACCCGTAGGCAGCCCCACCCCCCCACCGCATTCAGGCCTTGGAAAGGTCCCCGCTGTCGACGGCACTCACTGGTAAGCTGGCCAAAGATGGGGATGCTTTCCTCCGTCCCGTAAAATGAAGTTATTGTAACTATGTAATCTAGATCAGGAGTCAGATCCGTGATGGATGTTTGAGTATCAGAAGCTGCAAGATTTAACTCCCTGGCAGGTTCATCTGAAGAAAAGAAGCAGAATTAAAGCAGGATATTCTGCAGTCATCATGTGAAGATACAAGTGCAAGGAACAGCCCGCTAGCTACCTGCGCCCGGCTGGTGCCAGCAGAACACAGACAGAAGCACCTTCCTGTATGTCATTCTAAGTGGCTGAAATGCTGGACAATCACATTTGATTCTTTTAGAAAGTTCATGCCAAGCTGGGCTACATTTTTCTCTCCCATGTTCTCGACAAATGGTGTCTGCTGTGGAATTTAATTGCAGCGTTTGCCTGTGTGGTCAAAGATAAAAAGCTGTTTGAAGCTGCTGTTGTGGTTCCTCAGAGGTGAGTAATCGGTTTATCGCAGAACTCTCCTTTTAGTGTCTCCCTGTCATCTCCATGGCGACCAAAGAACCAAGGACCACAGTCGTCAGGGGCACCCACCTGTGTCTGATACCACTTGTATTCTGTAACCCTGTATTGGAGTTACAGGTCTCCTCCATGACATCTCTACTGAGTTCTCATTTAGAATTTTAAATTTCAAGTCAGAGGGGGGTTGAACTGCAAATAAAAGGGTAGTCGATGTCAACATTCATATCATAAAAAGGCGGGTACAAAAAATAAATTAATACATTATGATACAACAGGTACATTAACTTTTGTAAGCAAAGCACAAGACTTTTGCATAAAATGCACTTTGAAAGACTGAAGTTAAATGCGTTCCATGTTGGGGTGACAGCACAGAAACCAGCACCAGAGCAACAAAAACAAAAGAAAAAAAACAATGACATAACAGACGCAAGACGCCATTTTGGGGGGAAAATGACATCTGTTTGAGTTGCCAGACCACACATCCACGGTCAGCAGCTCAAGCACAGGTTCAAGGACACAGTGGGGGGGAAAAAAAACGCAACATCTCAACACAAAACCTCCATAGGTGCAAACATCGAGTGGAGTCAACATGCTGAATGCAGTCAACACGACACATGCCCATTAAGCCCCGCTAGGTTGCTCACATGGAATGGAGTTGGATTAAAACAACATGACGTTACACACAACGATGCACGGTTTTTTCATTCCCGAGTTACCGATTATACAATGGACTCAGCCGGATTACGGGCAATGATGGTGAAGATAGAATGGCACCATATGTCATATATATAAAGTGCAGGTACATATATTGACATACGGGTGAAGTATCGTACAGTCGACGACACATCCATTGCAAACCTCGTAAAAGAATACACAATGCGTCACAGGAGACCCTTGTGTACTTTCTTTTGCATTGTACGCACAAGACGGCATGGAGCGATGGTGAACGGCGTACACAAACCAAATGGAGAGGCAGTCGAAATACAGAGGAAGTGTACAAAACAAAAACTGACGAAAAATACAATCATGGCGTAACTGCATGGCCCACATTGAGCTGGGTGTCACAGGGTCATGCACAAGGACCACAAATGAAGACTGTAAACATATTTTAGAATGATATTCTTTTATGGGAATCTGTGCACATGCATCCCACTTCAGTTCCACTTCCAGTAAAAGGAATCATGTTATTCTAAGGGTGCTGTTAGTTATTAAACCTTCAAGCTGATACGGACACCATTCCAACCCCTGTCTAGCTGACAGGGTCTTTATTTTCAGGGTTGTTTAGCTGGCAAGAGGGAAAAGCTTAGAGCAAGATGGGTTTTCTTTATGGTGGCAAGAGGAACCAGCATCAAAGAAAGAGGAGAGGATGTAGCTGTTCAAAGAAAGAAGCTTTGGTTACATTAATAAAAGGCAGATCAAGGAGGTCAAAGAGGTCTGAAGAAACAACCAACACTAAAAACAACCCTCCAAAGTCTAACATTTTTAAAGAAAGACTATCAATGTTAGATGAACTGATGTTGTTTTCAGCTTTTGGCATGCAGGGAAAGGGAGCGTGGGTCATCCATAAGCATCTGAATCTGCAATTATTATATAAACGTGTGTGAAAAAGCAGCGATACGATTAGTTACAGAAATAGAGAGGGAGAGAAAGCTGAATGTTTCCGGCTTGGGAGTTTGTTTATTGAAGAGGCAAGCAGGGCTGCTGGAAGTGGGGATGAGGAATCTGGGGGTGGGGCAAGAATATCATTGTAAAATAGTGTTGAGAAGCCAAAGCTTAGAATGAACGTGACGCACAGGCAGGACAAGGTGACCCGAGCGGAAGCATGATCTGTACATGAAAAAGGAGGACCACCAACCTGGCCGACCAACTCAGGGGAGGGGGGGGCGTGGCGTGCTCCCTTCCCTTCTCCAAACCCACTGGGGGGGGGGGGGGGGGGGGGGAGTCTTCAAACACTCCCCGAAGGAGCGCTGAGCAAGCCACACTTGAAAGCACTGTCTCAACAGCAGATGTGGCCCAGACTCATAAAAATAACAATTTTCTCAAAAAATTGATCAGAAAAATGAGCATGCTGCGATGGTTTAATATCTGCTTTATGCCTTGTTTATTTATTTGTTTGATTTTTATACAGCGGATTTTTTTACTGGGGGTTCTACACCTTGCTTGTGGGGATTTCAATCCACCTTCTAAAGCGATGTTTATCTTTACATAGATTAATTGAAAAAAGAAGAAAAAAAACATTTTTAAAAAAAAATCAGGTCAAAATTTCAACCATAAAAGACTGCGCTAACTGACAGGACACAGTCTCCCGTAGGAAGGGTGACAAATTGAACCTCATCTGTCAGTTTTCTTTAACCAGGATTTCCTACCTCTCATTAGAGAGAGAGAGAGAGAGAGAGAGAGAGAGAGAGAGAGAGGCATTTCTTTTACCAGACCTTTTTGCTTCTCGCTGTTTCTACAATACCCTGGCCAGATCTCCCACTATTTGTCCTGCACTTTTGCCAAATCTTTTTACCTTTCACTCTCACTATGCAGGCAGTATTTTGGCCAGACATTTTTTAACCTCTCGTTATTCAGGCAGTATATTGGCCAGCCGTTTGCGCGTCTCCATATTCAGACAGGCGGTTCTTCAGCCAGAGCCACTAGCCCCTGACTAGTGCGGCAGTGGCCTCGGCGCGCCTCTCGCCGGGCGGGGAGGCGGATGGATCGTGTCTAGCAGAGGCAGAGCAGATGCCAAAGTAATTCCGCAGCATGTGCTGACAGTGTTCATTACTGCACATTAACTTCCCATATGGACGGGAACTTATAAAAGATGCCAAAAGAAGCTTAAAAGGGCTTTTTGTTTCTGTGCTTAGAAAAGCGTAATTTCTAATACTCACGTTACATCTTTCCATGCCATTAATGGAAAGATACGGGATGGACACTTCATTTTCCATTTGAATGGAAAATTTGAATTCTATTAGTTTTCAGTAAAAATTTCACGTATATTCTTTTAGTAATGATTGCAGATTTAACTTATTTACAGTAGCCGTATACTACGAATGGCATTATTGTGGCATATAACGATTTTTTCCCCCAATTTTTATTGAATCGAGTTACCGAATATTTAGTGGCATCGTCGTTCTCATATCTACTTCTAAAGTTTAGAAGAAAAACATTCAAAATTACAACGACGTGGCATTTCTATAAGGGGAAATTAATTCTAAAAGGCTTTTATTGAGCCTAATTTTCTACACCTACAGTTAGGATGCATAAAAACAGACAGCCTTTGCTTTTCTCTTTTTTTAAAATCGTTTTTCTTGTGGTGTCTAAAGTGTTTAATGAATACTAGGCCGATTGTGCCTAGTCGCCAGTTCACATAACGCGACAGATCAGATTATTGGTGAGCCTCTGTTTGGAAGTAGGGGGTGGAGACCCGTTAGGCGAAACTAAAGGGAATAATCCGAAGGGTAATTTTAATAAGCACCGTTTCCAAAAAAGTGTTAGACTACCTGATTCCCCAGGAGTATTTTTTTAATCTAAGCATATTGTTTGAATCGCAAATAATTAATAAACACAGTTGTAACAACAGTTCTTGACCCTTTTTATGACTCTAACGAATAATAACATGGCGTATATTTATTAGAACGGAAAAAATACCAATTTTCCACAAAGAAAACTTGCAGTGTTATTTTCACAGCGGCAGCGTTAAGCATACTCCCGTTGTTAAAAGAACGCTGTCAATTTTTCTACATACTGTTACCATAACGCTGTAAAAATGGGAAAGGATCCCACGAATAACCAGAAATAAACCCCCAAATTATTAGGAATTTTAAAAAAATGGAATTTAGGCCTAAGTAAATAACGTTTGTGAACAGTTAGCCCAAAAGCTGAAAAAGGGATAGATCTTGGCAACCCGAGGTGCCGTATTTTTCAGCTCACACCTCTTGCTTCCAACCCTCCAGCAGAAGCCGAAACTGGAGCCTTAAACCCAAGACCCCTGTGTGATTTATAGGGTTGGCGCTGGCTGTGAATCCGCAGGATATCGTACGCAGGATCGGCCATGTCCTGCGGCACTGCGCCACCCAGCGGCCGGGGCAAATTGGGCTCGTCCTGTTCAGCTCGTCGACTTCATGTTCCAGATTACAGACAAGGTGGAATTAAGATTGTATATGCATGGCTATAGCCTGTAATTTATTTAACAAGATGCAGATAATCGACTGCATACCGCAGTTAATTTGCGCTTGGTCTTACCCTGTAGCAGATTAAACTGGAAAACATTTGGACGCAAAATGCATAACTAATCAGGAAAAAGCAAATGTTAATCAAATGGAGAGCCCGCAAATGCGGGGAACAGTGGGCTAAATTCTGACAAACAGATAGGCCTAACTCTAAAAGACGCAGTGCAACGTGATAAGAACTTTTAAGTAAATCACACACATCCATGTTTCTATGTGTATTGTTTATTAAGCAAAAAATCCAAAGATCAACACGCTTTATAGACACATATAAATATTCTCTCGTTAATATCGTAATAACTTCCTTGACATTTACATTAGCAAAACCAGCGCGGCGAAACAAGAAACCATCGGAACTTGTGGATAGATGAATGGAGAAATAATGCGGGAAGTGGAGACTTGAGTTAGAGGGTAAGAGGGGGACAGAGGGGGGTGGGATGGACACGGGAGCGTTACCTTGAGCGTCCACTGAGGACATGAGCGCTGCAAGGAGCGCCGCCGCTGCCAGAGACAGCCCAATCTTCATTCTGCAGCCTTTTTTAGCTCAGCAGCGCATGAATGGATCTGCGAAGAAAGCGTGACCCCGTTAGCGGCGATCTCGCGCTGTTCCCCCCTTTCAGTCTCTTTGGCTTAATGCGCCCAGAACACGATTTAGCGATAAACTGCTGCAACTGAAACCGATAAATTGACAACTAAATTCCCTGGAATGCGTCTTACTGTTTTGTGGTGATAATCGAAAGCATCAGGTATTTATCTGAAAAACTTGCCTCAGAAAACTGTTTCCTATGTAATAAATGGAACACTGAAAATTCACCTAAAGCACAGCTCTGTAACGCTTTAAATGGAAAGGTAAGAGGCATTCGGCGGTCTAAGCGCGCCTACAGCTTAACGCCATTTCCATAGAGATGTGTGACATGGATACTGAAGGTATTCCCAAACTAATACGAAGTGTACTAAGTGGGGAATTCGATGCAATTTAGAGAAATTCTAAGATGCACAACATTTGAAATCTTTCAAAGCAGGTTATCCTTTATATTTTTTTTATCATCTGATAGGCAGACTCGAGAACTTATTATGAAAGAATTTGACCTTATTGGAACCTATATGTTTTAGGCTAATAAACACTGGACAAAAATAATCATTTTAAAACAGTCTAAAAATCGTATATGAAAGTAGTCAAGATGCAAACTTTTCCGTTTCTCGTCCGCTTTTGCCCGATTGTTAATCTTTTAAATAATCACGTTTGGTAGAAGGATTTGAATTAACGAACACATCACTATTATAGATATATTAGGCTATACTCTAATACCCAGTCCATTCGTTCAGTTTACATATGCCTCCAAATTACGATAATGGAAGTTTAATATTCTCCAGACCATCTGATTTCCTAATGAGACGCACGTGCCCTTTAGAAAACAAAAAACTTAGATTTCTTGGTTTCTTTCTCAGTTTCAAGTCAAGTTTGGTCGTAGTCAAATTGTGAATATATTAAGCAATTGAAGGAAATTATTTTGAACAGAATTCTAACCTGTGGAAAATTGATTGCTGGAACAAAAAAATAAAATAAAATAAAATGTAATTTCTTCAGTGGAGAAGTTCCTCCAAAAGCGGATCGATGCGTTCGGGGGCAGTGGCAGACGTTTCGTGCTGATTTGGAGGTCCGACTGCAAGTGTCCCAGAAAGAAAGCTTCTTTCCAAGTGGGAAGAAATTCCCCACAATCTGCTACTTAATCAGGGGGTGTTCCCAACTCTCGTTTTACTATCGTGTGCTCTTACGAAACGCGTGCGGGAGACCTTGCACGGGTTGACTCGCGCGGCTCTTGTAACTTATTGCATATTTCTCCTCTTCTCTCCCTTCATTGGCCATGATTTTTTTTCCATGGGTGTTTTGTCCCACGGGTCTTCTGCGCAAATTGTGGGAAGAGCCGATCTGGCTTCGGTAGGCTAATCATGAAATATTTTCCTTGACATACAATGGCAAATAGTTTCTTCCTACCCAAGCATCTATCCATTTTCAATAACCTCTTAACAAATTAAGTGTACAGTGATAATAATAATTAACATTCATTTCATTAGTCATTACTTTTTCCATAGGTACCCGTTTTTACACATAAAAGTGTCCTCAATGTGGGTGGAGGAGAAAGCATTTCTCAGGACGCCTTAAGTGTAAACCATGAAATTGGTAAATTGCACTGGTTCTACTGGTTGCTTTTTGGTTCTAAGAGATACGACGTGTGGCAGTGTAAGAGGTTCCACCTCTCTGCAGATTTGCAGCCTGCCGGTTGCCGGCCCTTTCCTATTGTTCTATTTTCGGCTCGGGTAAGGGAAGGGGCCATACCTTCTTAGGTCTATTTCGTTAACCAGCTAATACCTACTACCATAATGACGGTAGAACAATGATCCTGTGGTAAACATCGCCCTCTAGTGCCTAAATATGAATCCGCCAGTTGAGAGTCCCAAATTTCTAATTCCAAGGTTTCAAATTTGATTCTCGCTCTGACCTAAAACTTCTTATGCAGAAATTTAGTTAAAGAGCGTCTTTTCAAGCTATCACTACCAAGACAAGTCAAGTGCTCTTCTGAATCTCAAAAAAAAAAAAAAAAAGTTGGCCCAGGAAAACCCGGTCTCCTGGCTAATACGTAAGGAGAGCAGTCAGCCGCGCAGAGAGCACACCGGAGACACCCCCGAGCTGGGAGGGAGCCCCCGTGCGCGGCCGATTACACAGATTACACGACAAACCTTCCTTACTGTGTGCTGTGGTGTGTCAACACTGACCACCGATCACTAAATTCTAATTATTTGTGACTGTTTTTCACAAAACTGAAAATAGAAGTCTTCTGTTTATATTAAATTCTCTTTGTTGATATTATTGATTTAGATTTTACTCTAAAATAGAGATGTGGGCCCCCATGGAGTTGTCTTGCCTGCCCCCCGAGTCCCTAAAATTGTCTGCGATTGCAATCGCCTACAAATTCAGCACCACTAATATACGTGAGCAGGCAGGCTTTATTCTGAAAAAAGGCTAATTACAACCGACTACATCTGGGTTTAAAAAAACAATCGATCGAATGAAAAGATGATCTAAGGACAATCCATGCTCATGTTCTAACAGCTTCAGCAGATTAGGAAAGTTGATATCCTACATTTACAGTAAATCATTATTTGGCAGGGACACCCCAATGTGGGAAGCAGCACAGGTCATAGCTGTTACAGCAGGTACAGCGAGATGGTGCCAGGGAGTTTGCCATGTGTTACCAACTCTGCCCTGCCAGCTGGACTTGCCAAGCCTATAGGCCAAAGCTTTGACACCCCCACCCCCCAGGTGGATAAGGAAAACCAGCTGGACAAACATCTGATATGATTTTAAAGCTAATTACACTCAATTAATTAAGGAAAAACACAGTATTATGACATGCCATACAGGATTTCTCCGCAGTTTATGTGCTCATGCATAAAAAGCATCTGAGGAGATAATTACAAGGACAAGTTTAAGCAGCTTGTGTAAAATTCAAATGCAGTGACACGTCTTTGGACCGTTTTGCCTAAACAGGAATGAGCACCGCGGGGAAATTCAGCACATTCGGCCAGTGAGCACTGGACTATTTTTCCCCACGTCCAACGGAGGGATGAAAGTAACGGAAATTGGCATCGGTGTCTCCCACTTGGACCCGGCTACTCGTTAGTCACTGTACAGGGGTGACATCATCCCAGATGCGAACGGGACACAATATTGGCCCATCTAAATCCCCCCCCCCTACCCCTCGGCCTGTCGGGGCGTGCGGGTTCGCTGAGATCGTGTACCGCAACAGCCAGCCGCACCTTGATTTCGGGCCAGCGGGACCTTCCGTCTGAGAGCAAGCCCGACTCGACTGGCTTACTCATCTAGCCGAAACCACCAGGTGAGCATCCTGTCAGACAGACGAGGATTACTTACCTTTCTGAAGACTCATTGTTGGTCTGTGGTTTTCCGTCACGCCTGTTAAAGGTCGAGATGCGAAAAACCTCGCCAGCGCTTTAAGAAGGTAGCACAACTCACAGACTACAGGACAACCCAACTCAACGTCTTAATTTGGAGACAAATTAACATTTGTGAAGGAGGGTGTTTCCTCATTGAAAGCTAATTGGGGAACCAGTGAATGTGAAGTGAACATTGAACAAGGCGGTGCAGAGTTTCAGGTGCAAAACGAGAGATAAGACAATCAGTAACCCCAAAATCAATAACAGACATTTCCTGTCTTTGCCGAACTCAACAACGTTTCCAAACGCAACAAAAACCATAGGTCAGGTCTATATCATAAATGTTAAATTTTGGGTCCAATGCAAACAGACCGGTACATGCACAAGGATAGAGTTTTTTTTGCCTCTGCTTCTCGGACAAAGGTTATTCAAACGAGGTAACACTTAGCCCGTAAGCCCGTGGGGGTCCTGCTGAACATCGGAGTCGCATTAGCGTCGGGCTGTAAATGCCAAACTGTGAGCGTAAGCTAGTGCCTTGTGAATAGTTTAATTTCAGTGCAAAGGAGTAAGAACATTTGGTTTAGTGCAAAAACGCAACATCCCCAGACATGGCAATAAACTCGATTTTATTTATCTGCAGTACAACAAGCTGAAAGTGATTCCTTTAGAAAGTGTCACTGTTTCTATTAATCATGGAAACACCCAGGGTAATGGGGGGGGCGATTAAATGGGAGAAAAAAACATTCACTCGGTCTTCTTCGGCAATGTGGCCTTAACCAGTTCGTATATAACGTATCCGGATCCTGTAGAAAACAGAAGGGACAGGATTGAGCAGGACTTCACCACAATGCAATACTAATATATGAACCATCACCCAACCTATTACTCAGAGTAATGCTCTCAGCAACACGTGGCAAACATTACTCTGTTTGGAATGAGCATTCACCTTTCAAAACATATACATACAATGAAACAATTGCTAAGAAAATCATCATCAGATCATGTTAGATAGATTTGGTCCATTACAACTGCTGAACATAATAAATATTTTTCATAATAAATAACTTTCTAACATTATAAAGAAACCAAACACTGAACATTTTAACAAAACAAAATTACACTGCATTGCATATCAACAAAGAAAATATACTGAAATATACTTAGTTAAAATCTTTTTAATTATAAAACAATCGTATTATAAGCTAAAATTTCAGCTCACCCAAGACTAAGTCTCATGGTCAGCCTGTAAAGCAGGGTATCACCGCTTCCCTTTTAGGTGAACAGGCAACGCGCTGTCCTATTTAGATATTCAGAATTAATATTACACGCCAGTGGGAGTTCGAGCTGAACATCAAAGACCGAATTCATATTTAGGGATAAAATATCTATATCAAAAATTGCCCCGAAGATCAAGATCACTTTACTCACAATATTATACCGTAACCGGTGTAATTTGGAGTTACAGTTAAGCCAAATTAACACCGCATGACTCAGATGTACATAGTCATTCTCTTGCATTCAAAGACCAAAGTCTCGTGTAAAGGCATGCAGAGCGTCTCGAAGCCCTCACAGGCCTGAGTCTAATCCAGGCTCTTCTGCCAGGCGTGGATCGAAGCCCCGTCCTCCCCGCAGAGACTCACCTGCAAAGCCCTCTGATTCAACGGAACCTTGTTTCCCGTCTGCCTGCCTGCGCTGGTGCAGGCACCTGGAGACCCGACGAAAGGCCTTTCAACACCAGGGAAATTAACAGCACTTTCTCAACACTGAGCTCTATATGTCCGCATATTGCCATTTTTATTTTGTCGTAAACGAACTAATAATTCACGTAGCTACTGAATCCTGTTGCGCCACCCAGTGGCATTAGCCACTATTTTTTAGTTTTTATTTCCTGTTTGTGTGACTATATCAAATGTAAGACATATCTATCAGTTTTCTTGAATTAGATGAGATTCCATAAAATTATAAACCCAGTGAAATATTTATCAGAACACTTGAACATAAAAGAGCGGCACCCATTATGCTGTGATGAGGGTTTGAACCCGAAAGTCAAGGTCGCGACGGCTGCGACCGAATCGATCGTCCCGGCGCTCGCCCAGCGTCTCGGTGCCGGTTCCTTATACGGTTAAATACGGTGGCAGTGCCATTCACATACCCAGAGGTGCCTGAACATTTTGGACGCGCAAAGCCAGCGGACAGCTGCTCTCCTTCGGAACCGGCACCGTTTCCCAGATGGTTCCGGGTTCACGCCGCATTGGTCCGTCCCCCTGCGCTGCATGTCAGCAGGCGGATGTGCTTCGCAAACCCTCCATTATTTTGTTCCTCCGTGTCCTAATATTATCCTACTCAGCATCCTGAAAGCCACGCATTTTTGTTTACAAGCAGGACATATGCATTTTTAATACGCATCATGCATATTAAAGTGGTGCAAGCAGACAGAAAAGACCTTCTATTGATAGGCGGACGTGTAAAAAACCATTTACGAATACAAAAAAAAACATTGTTTTGCAGTGTTTATTGACCATATGAAACAATAAAATGTGAGATTATCACGCACAGGGAAACATTGCATAAGGTCAGAAACAAAAAATGCCCAATGTAAAATGCGTTTTAAACCCCTCATATTTATAGTTTAATGGGCATTAAATAGCCATACTCCACTGAAGTAAATTAAGCATACAGTTCAGAGGAATAATTTGGTCCAAACTCTTCCTTGTTTTAGGCCGTCATGCACTTGTAATGAACACAGATGTATTTCACAGTAAAGGAACACATGTCCGCAAGCGACAAGCTTTTACAAAGCAGAGTACAGTTTGTACTAAGATCACCTTGCACTTCTTAAATTCAAGTTTATTAAATTCAGGAATGAAGAATTTCACTGAATATTTTAACGGGGATAAGCTGCCGTTTTCTGTAACATGCAACATAACGTATCTCAATGTCAAGAGCCAAACCATCCTGTGCATTTCACACCAAACGACACACAGTGCTTTACTGCCACTTATCTGCATATTTCACACATTTTAAATCGTAAATTTTAACATCCACATCAGCGCAGCTTATTTCCATTTTCAAGTCATTTGCTAGTCAGTAGTCTCCACTCCAACATAACCACACACTGTCCACACTGACACATTTACAGAGACAAAGAACAAAAGAAAACATACAATTCACCGTTTTGGAAAATGGTGACCTTTAAATACAGCAAAATCTCACAGCAGTTTTGCTATTTTCATTCGACTCCTAACGACCCGGGCGGGGACCCCTCACACAAGCGGGGGAGGCTTCCAAACGTACACGGGGGTGCGTTGTCACTAAGAGGAGAGCTTTGGGTGTCTAATGAGCAAGCGATCCTGCCACGGGGCGGGGGTGTGGGGCTTCCTGCACCGGAGCCTCAGTTGGGGATGTCAGCACTGGTGTTGCGGTTCCCATACTTGTGGTGGATGATAAGTAGCACCACACCCAGGAAGAAGCAGACTGAGCCCACGGTGATGTACGCCAGGCCCAGGAAGGGATTCTTCCCCCCCATCCAGGAAATGGTGCTCAGGATCATTCGCTTGCGGCCCTCGAAGCTCAGCACGGGATAGTCTGGGATCACACTGTCAAGGACGGCGTCACAAGCAATAACTACAGCTAGATAGGATGCTGAAATCATCGCCACTGCTATCTTAAACGAAGCCCTACAGAATTACACACATAGTAACTACTGGAGAATAACCTCAGGCCCTTATTGAGAACGCTGTTGACTAGTCCATACACGTTTGTGTTTGTTGTTCAGACCAATGTCTCTCAACCCAGTCCTCGGGGACCCCAGACAGTCCACATTTTTGCTCCTGTACTTGGTGTGCCTGTCTGTTCGACTGTTTGGTTCAGGTGGGCTGTTAGTAGGGAGGGATTAAAACTGGACTGTCATAGGGATCCGCAAGGAGCAGCTTAAGAACACCGCTTTTCACAAGTTTGAAATGCTGAATCGACTATCAGCCAGATAATTTAATAATCTCAAAGGTCTCGACCGACAGAAGGATACTGTAGGTGATATCTAGGGTGTAATTGCCCCTGGGCAGGGTGGGGGTCATGTTACTTTTCTTCTGGATGATCCGGTAGAGTTTACGGAAGGTGGGCAGGGCTGCAGTGCGCATCCACACTATGAAATCCTCGTTAATGAAGCCATTGTTCTCGGGGTCCATGTCCAGCTCGTACACGGGTCTGTGCCAGTTCACAGGCTTGGCCGTACCTATGAATGGGAAGAACCCAAATCTCTCCAGCTTAAATCCTAGAGACATTTTACGGTTTAAGCTTAAATACGGGACAGATGGGACCCCAACCCTAACCTATAGGAGGACAAAGCCCAAACCTTCTGAGGTTACTCCAAACATGAAGATGCTTTTATGCAAAGTGACTTGACTCTTACAGATATTTTACGAGTAGTCTAAACTTTAAACATGGGAGGAAGGGGACTTGAACCAATAACCTTAAGGTTGCGAGTCCATATCCTCAATCGCTACACTTACCTGATATCAAAACCCAACATCACCTATGGAATAATAGGGAAGAAAAGCCAACACAGAAAACTACAGTATGCGACTACGTCAATATCAGCTTACCATGGAAGACTGTACTGAGGTTTAAGTTGGTTCCACCAGGGTTCCTGAATTTCACGTGCTTGTCTGTCCACCACGCAATCCCCTTTTTCATCAGGGGAATCTGGGTTCTAGTGCCATTGGGGTCAATATAGAACAGCTCCAAAGTGTCTGAGGGAAACAAACCAGGAGCTTGCAGTCAGGCCTGTATCTGCATACAATGGATTTCTTACCTCTATTCATACGTATAACAAGGACAAAGGTCTCACCGTTGAAAAGGCTGTTGGCAATAGCGCCACACGGGGCAATTGGCATGTTGTCACTAGTGCGATACGGTTCACACTCCTTGCTTGGACTCTGTGCACAAGAAATTGCATTTAACATGGGTGACATTATCTACATTCAGTAGAAGGAAAGGTAAAGCATTACCGAAGCCTGGAAAAAACACACAGCAATACAGACGATCCTTGCTTTGTGATCGTTCAGCTCACGATATTTTTTCTATTTACTTTACAATGGTGTGGTAGCAATGGTCATTCAGAAGTCAGCTTTAGATTTTGATCTGCTTTCTGGTTATTGATCTGCCACATGATTCTGAATGAAGGCGGCATCCATCCAGCCACACGACTGTAAGGGTAAACATCTTATACAATGTTTAACAATGTATTGTATGGTGTTTTTTTCATATTTAACCAAATAAACTTGTATTGAATTATTTACTTGCCGAATACTGGTTGTTTAGTTAATTGCAGTAACTTAGTACAGTAGTTATTCAAGTATTTATCATATTCATATGCAATTTACGATACTTTCCACTTACGATGGGTTCATGGGAATGTAACCTCATCGTAAACAGGGGAGCACCTGTAACACATATGGTACTGAGGCATCTCTTGCCAAACTACAAAAAGAACGTCTCTCAGCAAACGCAGCGCTTTCACGGTTGAATGCTACCACATGCATCAGGAGGCCATATCATCCCAGAATCCTCTGCAGCCGAAACCCAGGTTTCCGTTTACCCTCAGTGATGACTTGTCGCCATTGAGCTGGCTGTCATCCCTCGACTTCACATAACGTCTGTGATTCTGGTAGAAGTTGGACAGTCCGTAGTACATGAACACATTGCTCTAGAAAGCAAAAGATGAAACAAGAAAACTGCCCTTCAGTGACAGCATATACTGACGCTGAAACACTGTCTAGCTTAATTCTCAAGACACGTCACATTGTATCAGCATTACACTATACTGAAAGCACTACATCTGATGTAATATGGATTTGCATCCACAGAGTGTATCCAAAAGGTATAAGAAAGTTATTTGTTTGGAACTTTTGTTCTGTGATGTTGTGACTTTTTGTCATAACATCTGAAAAAAGGAAATGTCAAATATCACAAACTATTCGGTAATACAGTACTATATCCTGTGCTTGTGGGACGGTTTGTTTCATAACAATCAATTGCGCAGGCAGGGAAATTACTACAAGGACAGATTTAAAAATAGAAAAGCATCGACCCAAAGAACAAGGCCAGGTCCATTAGCCACATTAAAACTTTAAGTAACAAAAGCTTCCGTTGTTACAATGTATAATTTATAGAACTGAGTGACGTAATTGCGCAAAAAGGGTAAAAACAGCATCTAATTTCCAGAAGTTCCAAAGACGGACAGTTGGGGTTGGATCCTCACTTTCTTTTGGCCAAGCTGAATGATCATCATACCTGTTACTTTCACAAGTTACTGACCTGATAATCACTCTATTCCAATACATGCACAGGTAAGGTCTAAGTTAAGGTGTTTAGCGGATCACGCGGGGGGGGGGGGGGCGGAAAACCCACCCCAAAGGGCTGGTCTAGGGTGAAAGCGATGGAGCAGCGACAGGGCCATGTGCTGTTCCAGCTCGAGCTCTGGGAGCAGTTAAAGCACGGGCTGGACATGTCAGCACCCGTGTAGTCGATCTGCAAGCACACCAGAGACGCTGCGTCTTTCATGCAAAGGTTAAAGACAAAATCATTTTTAAAATGACTACTAAATCAGCTCTTGGCTGTACTTCCTGGTGGATTCGCCATGAAAAAATATTAATCTGACAGCTCCTTTGAAGACCCATATATAAATTACTGCAGATTGCAATCAGGCGTCAGAGAACTGCAGTTGCTTCCGGCCGAGCCCATGCAACCAGTGTTTACATCTTATTTAGTATAATGCCGAGGAGCAGTTCTGCTGGAACTTGTTCTGCAAGGTTGAATTTATTGCTATTTAGTAAGCAGCATTGCAAAACGTCGCTACCAAGCCCAAAGCAATTTACGGTTATCTTAAAACGCAAAAACACGATGAGGAAGCGAACGAAACATGCATTTAATCTGACCTCAAATTCTTTTATATTGTTGGACGTTACGTATAAGCCGATGCCAATGGGGATGAAGATCAGGCCGATCACGAAAAAGGCTGGCAGCACGGTGCCCGCCGTCAGGATGGGCTGCCAGGCGGGCAGCCTCTGCTGCTTGAAGGCGGTGTTGTCGGGCTTCTTGCTTTTGGCCACACCGCTCCCGGCCGCCCCCGACGCCCCGGGATGGTGGCCGTCTTCCTCCTTCGCGCTGTATCCGGACGCCATCATGGCTGCGCTTCTCTACGTCTTTGACAGGAGAAACAAGCAGCGGGTATCGCTTCTAAGCGCCTGGCTGGTGTCTGAACGGTGCTCAGCGGATTTAATTAGACGACAGCAGCTACAGACATTCAGCGCAAACAAGCATCCATCTTTAAATGCCCCCACCGCCTGAGACCAGCAGCGCCGCGGAGGCTGAGCGACACAGCGTCATTATAGCGCGAGCGCCCCCTACAGGCCGCCTTCCTTCACCTTCTGCACGTCGCCACCTAAACAAAATGTTATATATACATTTTATATAAAAATTATACAGGCATTTAATGCATGCAAGTACGTTTTATATGCTGAACTACTTGAAAACGTCTATTTCAAACCAATTCCAGCCTACCCACACTCATGATGTTACTAAGGAAGGTACACTTACCTTTCCTCTAAGGATTGGAGAAACCACTGATTTTCTTGTCGATCCAGTATTTTTATCTCATCTTCACTGATTTTTGTTATATTTGCTCACAAACGCAACACACCGCCTCTGAGTGACAAAGGCAGGGACGAAAATGATTAGATTACTTACGCCTCGGAGAGTCAAGCAAAGCTGCTGCAAAATCAGCTGCGGTAAACTTAGACATGAACCAGGCAACCAAGTATGGTTGTCCTGGAAAAAAACGGAAAACTATTAGACACGTAACTGGTTCATCCGTGTATCTTATACAGTAGCCTATAGTTCAACACCGCGGCCCAAATACCAAGGCTTTACCTGCATCGTTAGGTCACCCACCTCGTTATGCTAACAACCAAAATCTGAATCATGCAACTTCGTACACTATGGTAAAGTAATAACAAGTATTGAGGAAAAAATAGCCTATACGAACTATGAATAATATTATCCGCTACAATTATTACTTGAGAAATAGCTAGTTAGCTTGCGAGGTTTAGGATTAATTTCAAAATGTACTTTCGATAGGCTTGGGCGGTATTAAGGTAATACGGTATACTGCGGTATATTCATATTGGGTTTAGGCCTACTAGTACAATGCTAGATTTCAAAATATCCTAAATATATTTGTAAATACCGGAATAGCTGTGTGCAAAAGTACTGTACCGTCGAACAGTACTTTGACAAACGTCAGTTTTTGCTTCCTTACTATTGCTATTTTATTGCTATTTTTAAAGCCATGTTTTCTTTCCCTTGCTTCTGTCTCGATCCTACGCTCCATCAACTGCACCCACTTCTCTTTTTAGCCAATCAGGTTCACCAGTTGAAATCCGCCTGCTCTTATTGGCCTGCAAGGCTGAGAACCGCCCACTCTGTTCTGCGGAGACCTGCACGCGCGTTCCTTCGCCGTGTATTATAAGCGAGTTTGGACTTTTTTCAGAAGTCGCTTATAATAATTCCATTGCGTTTTGGGGTGTTGTTCTGATTTTGAGGTTGTTGGTTTAGTTTTTTTAACCCAATCCGAATTTTTATAATATAAACAGATTCATCATTAGACAAAATTCAGACATTAATGACAATCATAGTACAGACCCAGCCCATCAATGATCAAACGATTGACATTTGACAGCTGAAATAGGCTTTCGTATATAAAATATCTTAATAATTGACATCATGCCATCAAATGCAGCCTTCGGTTTAGGATATCCCGGGCTGTAATTTCCTGCTGGGATTGTAATCTTGAGTCGTAATGAGTCGTAATCTTGATTATTTTTTCATACCGTCATACTGTCCATACATTATACCATGGTATATATGGTACTTTGATTTTCCAGAGCAACGGCATTGATGCATTGAGTTGCTGTAATGCTTCTTCCGAATCCCACGTTATTAAAAACAGGACAAACATTATTCCACGTGGTCATGATGTATATTGGGCTGGTTTTTGGCCTTGATATCTCCGTCTTACTTTGCACAGTGGTCCTATTTTCGGCTTGTTAGCAGGGATGAGGTTGCCTGTTTGTCTCGGGAGAGTTGCCAACACTGTGCTTCTCCCACATAACCAGCAGGCGGAAGGAGAAGTAATTCCTACTCTAACACTCAGGGGCGTAATTGGGGACCCCCCCTTCCCCCCCAAAAAAAAAACAATTAATCAAAAGCGCGTTCCTTATCTTTTATTATGAATCCGGGCGTCACTGAAGCCAATTTAAGCGTAAGGATTAAATACATACCTGACGAAGATTGCAGTCATCAACTCATTTTATCATATGGCTCGATGTTAATTGTTTTTCGTTGTTTAGTTGTGAAACTGTATCCCAAAGAGAAAAATTAGTATTATTTAAAATGATGAAATCATTATTATTAATTGTTTAAAAACCTGTCTTACATCGCATCCTTTCAAGACGTGAATATTGTGCCCGTTGCAATCTCTCCCCCGTCCCCCAATGTCACTCCTTCCGACGCCGCTGCTAACACTAACATTTAGGTCCCGGCAGTATTTCATGGCATGCTTCCCTGTAATTATAATGTAACGATTTAAATCACGTAAATGCTTGGTAAAATGTCGATATTTTAACGTTAGAATCGTTATCGGTATTGTTCCTCACATCCCTACTTTCCTCTACTCTAGCTACACTGTAAAATTTCCATTTCTTTTTTGTGTACTAAACTGTGAAACAAGTGTTTTTGGTTCCCATTCACTTTGAGGCAGGCGTGTATGAACCAGGGGGGGGGGGTGTACCCAACCAAAAATTATTTTGAATTCTTTCAACCCCCCCCCCCCCCCCCCCAAAGAAAAATAAAAATAGGCCTGTACATTTACATTGTGTCCGCAAACTCTCTTGTATACCATTGCTATGGGAGTCTACTTAGCATTCTTTACATAACTGCAGCTCTACAAATACAGTCTCCTATTCAGATCTGATTTTCTATTGAAATCTGTGATCCACTAATTGCATTCAGTTCATTCAGTGTGCTGGATTTGGTTAATTGGATACACATCATCCATCTGTTTGAAGTCCGCTTGGTCTGTTGAGGGTCACGACCAGACCTGCTTATCTAGTCACGTGGAAAATATGATGTTTTTATGGCAGAGGAATTTTTAATGCCAAAAGGCCATTGGGTATGAAAAGAATATGAATTTATGCCATAATACATAATCTAGCATTCCTGTCCACCCATCCATTTTCTGCAATCGCTTGTGCTATTCAGAGCTATCATTCCCAATAAAATTATATTCACTTCATGAGGAAGTCTAAATGGTAAAAATATTTTAAGGATGTTACTATCCTTACTACTGTATATTTCAAATACGCTTTCACCATAATTACATAATAATGGTTTAAACACTGAGATTGCATTTCTTGTCTGCATTACAAAGCACCACCAAAGTCGCCTGTAATGTTATTGACAAACGCCATATGTTATGGAATATAAGAAGATATAGATTTAATTTTTTTTTGTTAATAAAAACTTCTGGTGCTATATATCGGTTGTCCCAATTGGTGTGTAATAAGTTATTTTTCAGTTTCACTACTTTTTAGACATAAGTAATGTGCTGTAGATCTTCATAGCATCGCAGAGGGTAACTTTTTCAAATTCTTAAAAACTTTATTTTCTGTCATATGAAACAAACGGATTGTGTACAATATATCAAAAAAGTGGTACAAAAAAATCAACCAGCAAAGGCCCCCGTGTGAGACAAGTCATGTATGCAAGCCAAAAAAAAACTCAACATGCAAAAAAAACCCCTCCATTTAAAAAATAACTTGAGTCATGGACTTATATTAAGACAGACAAGCTTTTTATGATTTTGTCCATAACTCCTTGAACAGCTTGATAGATACTTCTGGTAGCTCACTTCCTGTTCCTGTCATAGGAGCAGGTAAAAGAGAGGGGAGGCTGTCTGTTATAGGAGCAGGTAAAGGAGAGGTGGGTCTTCCTGTTCCTGTCATCGGAGCAGGTAAAGGAGAGGTGGGTCTTCCTGTTCCTGTCATCGGAGCAGGTAAAGGAGAGGTGGGTCTTCCTGTTCCTTTCATAGGAGCAGGTAAAGGAGAGGTGGGTCTTCCAGCCCATGGTACAGTAGATTCCCTGTTTTCTAATAAGCTACCAAGGGGAGGTAGATCAGGTTCCTCAAGCAGCACAACCCACATAAATAAAATAGAAAGGGTTCTCAGCCCTTTCCTCCTGTGGGAGGAGCAGAGATACCAGCGATGGACCTCTTCAGTTCAATCTTCATCGACTGGCCGTCAGCCCGTGACTCCACCTTCGTCACGGTGGAGATGCTGGGGGGTCCGACGGCCACCTTGGTGCTTTTCATGCCCTTGGACATGGGGATACGGGTGGGCGCCGCCCTCGGAGGCTGCCCCTCCTGGAAAGCAGGAGAGAAGGGGAATGAATATGTACAAGCCCCAGGGGGTGGGGGGGGGATTTATAGGAGCACACAGGACATCACTAGGAAGGTCTACTGCACAATACCAGCTGAGAAATCCTAACCAATTTGTTCATTATCCCTCTCCTACTGCCAAGAGGATGTAGTCCTAAATAATAACAAAAATGAACACAAAAAACGTCTGATCTACTTATGGATATTTATTATTGTTTAACTTTTAATGTTTAATAAATTTTTAATGTTTTGTCCGTACGTACGCATGTTCTCTATTTCACAGTCTTGGAGATCAGGCAACCAAGCATTTCACAGCACAGTTTACTGATTATAACTGGGTGACAAATAAAAGTTTGATTGACTGTTTTGATATGGATCATGTACCCAGATTACAATGATGGTGAGTGAGTGTGTCTCATAACCTAAAAGGTCAGTGATCAATGTCAAGCTAGAAAGAAGAACAGGAAAATGAGAGGCAGCCCTGGCGTGACCGTGTGTGTCTGTGTGTGTGTCTGGGTAACAGCGATAAGCTGTGTCCGCGGGCGTGTGCGTAAACGCAGCAGTGCAGAACCCGTCTTCCACAGCTCCATGCTGCTTCATTACCGTTTCGTCAGGATGGACTTTAATGAAACGCTCACAGCCGCGCCATCCATCATCGTGACAAAGGCCTCCTTATACCCCACAGCGTAACAGCCCACAGCGCCCAGAAGACGCGCTTTCACCGTTCATGCTCACTGCAGACCTCCTGCAGCTCAGACAATCCATCTCAAAACTAGGCCAGGCATGTTCAGATGCTGTAAAGCGCCACAATTGTCTTCTCTTAGACTTTGCTGCTATAGTAATTTTGTACATACAGCTTTTTTAGACAAAAGGTCCTCATACTCATCAAAATCTATTAGCTAAAATGCGTATTATTTTAATACGTATTTTCTGTAACCGTTTGTCCAATTCAGGATCACAGGGAGTCCAGAGCCTTCAGGCATAAGGCAGGGAACAATCCAGGATGGGGCAGAAAACCATCGCAGGGCACACTCACACACTCACACTCACACGGGCAATATGGTAACTCCAGTTAACCTCAGCATGCTTTTGGACTGTGGGGGGAAACCAGAGAACCCAGAGGAAACCCCACAATGACACGGAAAGAACATGCAAACTCCACACCCATGGAGCCACGGCAGAGACTCAAACCCTGGTCCTAGAGGTGTGAGGTTAACCACTGCACCACCATACCACCCCAAAAAAATCAGGTATCTTTATAGTTTTAACCAGGCAAGATTCTTGTAGCCTGTGAAGTACAATAAGCACATATCACATTCCCACCAGGGTGCAACAGTGAGCTGATTTTACTTCAGAGTTCCTGCTTTTCAATGAATGATAAAAAGGCAGGATTTATCTCCCTAAAGCATAAACGCTACCTGGACCATTATCTGGAGGTTTTCGTGTGCAGAGGTGATACTCACCAGGGATGGCGTTTGTCTGGAAGGTGCAGAGGTGACAGGTGTAATCATGATGCTGCTTGTCACCTTGCCGGATGCTGTCTTGGCCGCAGCACAGTGCCGGGGGGATCGCAGCACGGTACCAGTGGTCAGCTCCTTGCTCTCGGCCATCACGGTGATAGTGGGGCTGCCAGTTTCCGGGGGCCTCTTGAACTGGGCCCCAAGGTGGATGTGGATCTTGTTGTCCTCCGTGGTGGTGATGATGCTGGCATTGGAGTTGTATTTCCTGATGGGCGTGGGCACGGTCTGCTTCTCGGGCGTCACCCTGAACACTGCACGTCCCATCGTCATCTCCTGCGACTCCGGCGAGCTCGAGAGGTCAGGCATGGCAGAGGTGCTGACGGTCATGATGGAGACTGGGGAGGTGGGTCTTTCACACAAAGATGCCTTCTTCCCCTCAGGTGATTTAGCCCTGGAGATGGTAGTTATGGTGACCGGAGACTTCGCCCTCTCTGGACCTCGGGAGCTCTCACCAGCCTTTTGGCTTGGGGACATGGTGGACGGACTGGGAATGATGGTGATACGAGGCTTCTGAAGGCCCACAGTGGGGATGACGGTGGTGCTGGAGAAGAAGTCCTTGGCAGGACTGCTTATCTGCAAGGTGGCTGTGCTGTTCCCGTGGTCGGGGGTCACCCGAATGTGCAGAGGCTGGCCTTGCTTCTGGGACACTGTCAGCTCAGAGTGGGATGGCTCTCCATTGGTGTGCACCGGCTTCTCGGGGCTGCTTTGCGTCACTCCGTCCTTCTTCCTCATCCAGGGGATCCAGGACTTCCTCATAGTCACCTCGGTGGCCGCAGGAGGGTAACGCTCCAGCACGGGTGGTGGTCTCTCCACTGGCTTCTTCAGACCCTTCTGCCGCAAGTTGCTCATAATATGGTTCTCCTCCTGGACGGATTTCCTGATGAACAGCGCAGGGCTCTCCTCCTCAGAGGTCTCGCTGATTGCCATGTCCGTTTGCACTCCGGTCGACATCATGGGAACATCCACAATCCTCCGGCCGTTCATGCTGGGCCGCAAGGCGCGGCTGTAGCGTTTCGTGACCTCCAGTTCCTTCGTGAGGTTGAGTACTTGGTGACTCATGCTTGTCTTTTTCTTCTCCTCTTCCACTAACCGCTGCTGAAGGAGAGAATAGTCCACCTGCAGCTGGGAGAGCTGGTCCTCCTTGTTCATCAGCTCGTGGATCTTCTCCTTGAGGGCCAAAACGTCCACCTGGAGGTCTCTGGTCTTTGCCTCCTCCATCTTGCAGCGCTGCCGTAACTCCGATTCTTGGCTCACGGCCTCTCCTTTCTCTATCGCTTTATTCCTCGCTATCTGGCTCTTCATCTCTTCCAGCTGTTGGGAGAGGATGTTAGCTTTGTCTTGTTCAGTCCGGAATTTCTTCTCTAGCAAATCATACTCATCCTCGGTCTTCATCAGGTCTCCTTCCACAACTTCCAGCTGTTTAAGGCGGTTCTTTAACCTTTCAATTTCCAAGGTCAGTTCCTTAACCCGGTTGTCATTTTGGTCCGAAGAATCTGAGCATTCCCCATGCTCCATCTTCATCTTGCTTCGTGAAGCTTCCTTTTCAGCCTCCTCAATTCCCTCTATCCTCTGTTTCATCAAACTGACATGTGAGTTCAGATCTTTACACTTCTCCTCTTCACTTGCCAGCTTGGTCTTTAGCTCATCCTTCTCCTTAGTAAGAGAGGAGACCTTTGCCTCCATCTCCGACTTCAGCTTAAGCAGCTTCTTGCTCTCCTCAATGAGCTTTTCTGTGACCTCCATGACCTTGCTTTGCTCAATTTTAAACATCTTATTCAAATCATAGCTCTTCTTCTCCTCTTGGTGGATTCTTTCGGCCATGTTTTTCCTCTCCTCCACCATTATCACTGTAAGGGACTTGAGCTTGGTAAGGTCATCTTTTAAGCTCACCTCTGCCTTTTCCAGCCTTGATTCTGAACTCTTCAGCTCCTTCACATGACTCTTCACCAGTTCCAGTTCTCCTGCCAGCTCTTTTGACAAGTTCTTTTCTTTCTCCAGGCTGGCGTGCAGCTGTGAGCACTCCATCTTACTCACGTTGAAGGCCCCCTCCAGTTTCTCCAGTTCAGTCATCCTCTTCTGGAGCTTCTCCACATCGAGTTTAAGGTCCTTGCTGTGGCTTTCTTCCTCAAGCAGCTTCTTCCTCAGCTCCCTGCACTGGTTCTCCGTCTTCGTGATCTCCTCATCCTTGCCCTCCAACTCCATTACTGTCTTGCGTAGCTTCTCCAGTTCAGCCACAAGGCTGGCGTCACCGCACTCCCCTTTGCTGATTTTGTCTCGGAATTCTTGAAGCTCCTCCTCAGACTTCTTAAGCACCTTGTTGCTCTCCTCCAGTTCCTCGATCTTGCGGGCCAGGCTGGCCAGCTTCAGCCGCAGCTGCCGGTTCTGGGACTCCTGATTGGCCAGCTTGGCGGTCATCTCTTCCTGCTCCTGCCCGAACCTGGCTGCCTTGTGCTCCAGCTCAGCCTCCAGCCTTGCCACCTTCTGGTCGTCTTCCTTCGCCCTTCGGGTCAGCAGACTCAGTTTCTGCTCCTTGTCTTGGAGCTTCTGGACCAGGCCCTGCACCTTCTGGCTCTGCTGGTCAATCTGCTCGATGTGAAGCTGACGCTCATCCACCAGCATCAGGGCGAAGGACTTGAGTTTGACCAGTTCCGCCCGAACCTTTTCCAGCCTCTTGCTATGATCCCTCTCTTTCCGGGTCTGGTAGGACTTCTCCTGCTCCAGCAAACGTTTTAATCTGATGGTGGAGAAATTAAAACACATGAGGTGTGGTTCGTCTTGGAACTGTTCTTAGAACTATCAAGAATCATGAAATTCCAACCACATTAAAAGAAACGTTAAACACCGAACATCCTTAACGCCACAGATATGTGGCCTGACACAAACGCAGGATACCAGCCCTCAAGTTCACCGTGAGTGGAAGTGGAAAAGGGGGGAGGTGGGGGTGCTGCGGACCCCATACCATGTTGGGTTTCCGACCCAGTCAGGTTTGAATGAATCTCACAGCAGGAAATCGGTGCCTGGTTACAAAGAGTTGTACCTGTGTCATTGAAATGGAATCACACAGGACAGGGAGAGGGTAAATGTGTAACTAAGTCTGCCCTCCCCCCCCCACCCCCCCATGGTGCAGTCTACCTCCGTGTCGTAACTTCTAATGAGCCCGCAACAAGTGGTCCACTATGCGGCGGGGTCCTCACCTCCTGTACTTCTGACTGGCAGAGCCCCCCTACCCAGCCTCTCTGTGCAGGCCGTACAGAGAACCGGCAAACTGATCCCCCACTCAGATCACGTGCACTTACCCTCCGCGCGGGATGGACCCCAGGCAGGTGTGAGCCAAACAGGTTCCCTGCTGCACAAAGCCCGACAGAAACCCCAGAACAGGTCAGCCCGGGCCGCCACTTCGCGGGGAACCAACCATCGCATTCCAACCACGTCACCACAACAGTGAAGGTGACTGCTGTGGGAAACAGCACTGGACCATTGGCTGATGATGTCACCCCTCCCATATATGGCAAGAATGGGGCCGTCCTAATTTGGATTCTGTGGAGGAGGTGTCAGGAGAGGGAGTTCCTTGTGATTTTATTTTTTCCTGATGTGCAACTCTCTCTCTCTCTCTCTCTCTCTCTCTCACTCACTCTCTTTCTCTCACTCTCTCTGGCATTATTTTGCTAACTGATCTAAGGAGGTTTGTCCCAATGGAATACAGCACTGAAGACAGTGTTTGTGTTTGATAAAGGAAATGACTACCTAATGTATGTACTAAACAATTACAGTATAACAATACAGAAACACACAGAACAAAAGGGCAAATGCTACAATTAAAGCACAAATTAGTGGAGATTAATGGTGAATAGTACAGTAGCTGGGGACAACATTTATTTCAGCAGTGATTCGACTTTTTCCCTTAATCTTGTACAATAATTAAACTGAAATATAAAACTGGATAGCTAAATTAGGATTTGAACACATTTGATGTAGAAAACCCAGGAAAGCTGATCCTGAAAAAGCAGCGTTTTTCCACTCCCTGAGGAATTCCTTTTAAGCTTACAATCCATCAATTCAGCAGGACTGTCATAAACATTACCCTATCAGATAATATCTACAGAGATCACAGACGGATCGGTGACAGCAGCAGGCCAGAGCGGATCCTGAACCGCAGCCAGACAACCGCAGAAAATCGAACGCGTGCTTGTAAAATAATAATAATTCTAATAATACTTTCCATGCTTGAAGCTTTCAGACATGACAGCTTCTAAAGCATCACTGACAGACTATATAAATGGGGAAATTTTGAAAGGATGTTCACTCTGCCCCATGGGGGACGTCACGTTGACAGTGTGCGAATGTCGTGTTGGATGACCTTCGGTAAAATCTCACGCGCCCATCTTGTTAGAGGAAGCGTCAGACTGTAGCCGTATGCAGAATGTGAGGAATCCCCAATCCCATGGTAACGAGCTCCGTGACAGGGACGGAATCGCCGTTGGGGTGGCAAGACGAAAACGGACACCTATCACTCAGCAGGTGCAGAGTTTGGTTCCAGGGTAAGAATGCAGAGACGTGTAACCTATTCCATCCTATTCCGTCATTAGGTCTTCAAGACTGTACCACTCTGTCCTTCTGCAACTTGTTTATCCCTATGGCAGAAGTGTGTGGCTCTGCAGTTTGGGACACTGTAATTAGAAGGTTGCTGGGTCAAATCCTGGAGTTGGCAGAGTGATGTCACTGGGTTTCACTGGGCCCCTGAGTAAGGCCCTTAACCCCCCCTCCTCGCTCCGGGGACTGGCTGACCCAGCTTCCTAAAAATCACGTACCTTTGGCTAAAACCGTCTGCAAAATAAATAGACTGGCTGTAGATATTTCGGGCCTAAAAAAAAACCAGCTTGGGATTGTTTGTTTTGGTGGTTTAGGTCAAGGCAGTGTTGAGGTTAGGCGGGTCACCCCCCCACCCCACTTTGCTTTCCGAATGTGACCGACCCCCCCCCCCCCCCCCCCCTGTG
>JAODJU010000025.1:23044987-23070129 GCA_026776725.1 Gnathonemus echidnorhynchus | reverse complement strand
TCTATTGGCCTTTTTAATTGCTTCCCCACACTGGCGAGAGTGGGACATGGAAGCATCAACATACACACCGAGATCTTCCTTATAATCTGCTATAGTACCTTTATTTCAGCGAAACCCATGAAATATCTGTGCTTCATATTTCTGCTCCCTGCATGGATTACCTTACATTTGTCTACATTAAATTTCATCTGCCAGGTATCAGCCCAGTCACTGATTAAATCAAGGTCTCGCTGTTGCCTGTCTGCCGCTAGTTCAGTACCCGCTACACCACCCACCTTGGTGTGGTCCAAGCCCTCTGTGCTTCCCTATCCCGGTCTACAGCCCCATCCCACCCCACCCCCCCACGCACCTCTCCCTCTCTTGTTCCAGCAGGTTGGTGAAGTCGTCGCTCTTGGCCATGTAGTCGACATGTTTCCGCTTCTCGCTGTCCAGCTCCAGGACGGTGCGCCTGTGGCACTTCTCCGCCAGCAGCAGCTGGCCCAGCATGCGCCGGTACGTCTCGCGGTGCTTCTCCTCCAGCTTATCCAGCTAGGGGACGGGGAGACAAACCACGATCAGAACCGGCCTCTCTGGTATAGAAACCATTGGGGGGGGGGGGTTGCAGGGCAGGACATGAGTATCAAATTTAAATCTTTTAAAGGGAAAGCAAATAGTGGGTTAGACCTCTGTGCCTGTGATCAGAAGGTCGCCAGTTTGAATCCCATCCTTGGTAGAATAGTCACATCTCTGCTGGATTCTTGAGCAAGACCCTAAACCAGCCAAAATACTCCCGCCAAATAAATGGCTAATCCCCCGCTTGGACTCTAACCTCTGGTCTAACCTATATGTACAGCTCTGGAAAAAATTAAAAGACCACTCTATATTTTAAAAATCTGCATTTTTATCTCCTGGTTTAATCCTGGTTCTGCTGGCAGAAGGCTACACTGCGAGGCAGGCTGCTTCCGGGCTCAAAGTTTCTAAGACAGCAGAACACAAGAATAAGGTGAAGCAGGAGACACTGGCAATGACCAAAAACCAGCCAGGTAGAGGGGAGAAGCGACTTCCTAATGCCAGTGATGACCGTCAACTAAAGGAGGATGACATCAGGTGACCTTCAAAAAGAATGGGAACAGGCTCCGGGATGCAGGACTGAAGTCCCATAAAGCAAGGAAGAAGCCCTTCATCAATGAGAATCAGAGAATCAGAGGGCCAGTTTGCAAAAAAATGTATATTACAGGTGCACACCCGTAGATTGAGAAATGAGTGAAACTTTTCCAGAGCTGTATGTGTCTCTCAAAGGAGAGCAAGAGCGGATATGAGAAAACCAAACAATTCTAACACATCTGCACTCGTAATTGTACTTATTTAAATCTTACTCTCTACACCGGTGAGTCCCTGTCAGTAACACACCTCAGCCATTGGCTTCTCATACACCTGATCTCCGAGACGCCTGGGGTTGGACAGGAAGTCATCTCGGTGCAGAGCCTGTAGCGCCTCCAGGTGGCCAGCGGACGCATAGTGGTTCTCCAGGGCCTCAGGTGGGGCATGCTGAGAAGTCAGGATATGGATGATGTCATCTCGGGCCTGTGGGGAAAATGCATTGATTAAAAGGCTCAAAGGCATCCAGCTAACCATAGACCGATAATTTTAATGTGTAAAGACAGTGATCGTAACATTCGGTGGCATTAATGGTACAGCATGCAGTACCAAAGCACACCACTAGATGAAGCTACAGTGATGTTTTTCTAGTTCATTTTATTTATTTTTTTTATTTAACCTTTATTTTACCAGGCAAAACATTAAAAGCAGTTTCTTATTTACAATAACAGCCTGGCAAGTACCAGAAAGCACTTGTAAAGCAAACACACACAAAAAAGACCCATAGTAAAATAAAACTTTCTAATCAACAAAAAACATACTAAACCAACAATGAAAATTGACAAAAAAATGCAAATGTGTTTATTAAAAACATTGGCCAGCAAATTTCTAATTATATGAAAATGATAAGGCACAATATCTTGCAAGGCATTTCAACTTAGATGGCACCTACTACAATAGAGCATTACTCCCACCTAGTGGTCACCAAAGGTACTACCCATCATGAAAGAAAACACTTTTCATATTGTTGCTAACTCGAAAAATTTGGAACTGCAACGAAGCACCGTGACCCAGATTTTCAAATTTAATACAATAAAAGTGAGTTTTCTAATAACTAAAAACTGATCCCACTCGCTAAATATTACAGACACAGAGCATCATTAAAATTGGCCTTATTAAAATCAAACAACTTGAGTCAATGAAAAGCTTGGCAGGAAGCATTCTACTGTTAAGTCTCATCTAAATGTTACAAATCATCACTGTCCAATGAAAATCATGCCTCTCCAAAAATCCATCATTTCTGGAGCAAGAAAAAACACGTTTTCTCCAACACTGCTTTACAAAATCAACCTAAGACAACGTGACGAGACGCCTTTAGCACCACAAATAGAAACCTGTCTTTACACAGCTGTCGGTGAACGGTCTGTTTTAAATAGACCTACGAGGATTATTGTTTGTTGTCAGTGAGGCAAGTATGTCAGTGTCAACAAGATACAAACTAATCTTGCTTTATACTCAACAATGATTAATGTCAGTTGGCTAGCTATCAATGTTAAATTGTTAAAATCGGTGATTTAACGTAATCCATACAAACAATCATCATGAATACAAATGTTAACTAGCACAAATATAAATACTATTTAAAAAATGACATCATAAAACATCGTTTCATTGGTCAGTTAGATGTGAAAGGCTATCAGTAGACACAGGAGAATGAGCATATTCTATCTACAGTGTACAGCAGTGTTTCCCAATCCGGTCCTCAGGGACCCACAGACAGTCCACGTTTTTGCTCCCTCCCAGTAGTGAGCAGTGAGCTGTGAGGGAGCAAAAATGTGAACCGTCTTTGGGTCCCTGAGGACTGGGTTGGGAAACACTGAGCAGAGTTATGTAACAGGGAGCTGATGAACAGGCCACGTCCCTCCGCTCAGAATCCTACCTGGACTTCTCCCTCCATAATTCCCAGGAAACGGACGAGGTCTTCTTTGGAAAGATCCATCAGCCCATGTTTCTGGCTGGGGAGCAGGGACGACTTCTGGGGTAATTTCAGGGTTCCTGAGACCTCCGTCTCTCCCTCCGTCTCCTGTCGAGAATCACTGTTGAGCTTTCCATCCCCGTGCGCGTGGATGTCACTGGCCAGGCAGGGAACACCGGCCTTAATGTCACCCGGGGGGTCATCCACACTGCATCTGGATCTCATGGTACCCTGCACAGAGAGAAGTGCACAGACTGAAGTACAGTAGAAATCGCAGGTTTCATATTCTCTCTCTGTCGTTGTAACCTCATGCATCTAACACTGCGATTCTGAATTGCCGACCTTAGTGCTGTCAATGGTGCAACTGATTAACAATGGCAATCCAGACAGAAGCATAGCTTGTGTTCATATTAAACTTACAATATTACTACCCAGGCTTAATAGGTTGTTACTGGAAACAGGTTTGAACTGATGACCTTCCAGTTACAGGCACAGCATTCTAACCCTCCCCACACCCCTGTAAAGGTTATATGATATCATGGCATAAAGCACACAGGACAGATATTGAAGCATTTTTACTATTTATGCAATGCAGCGGCACAACTGATAGGTGACAGTCACCCATGTTGTCAAATCAAAGGAATCTGACTAGAGAAAATTTATGGAGCACAGTGGATCTCGGCACCCTGGAGTGTTAAGGCACCCTAAGGAGCGATAAGGCACCCTAAGGAGCGGTAAGGCACCCTAAGGAGCGGTAAGGCAATCTAAGGAGCGGTAAGGCACCCTAAGGAGTGGTAAGGCAATCTAAGGAGCGGTAAGGCACCCTAAGGAGCGGTAAGGCAATCTAAGGAGCGGTAAGGCACCCTAAGGAGCGGTAAGGCCCCCTAAGGTACTCAATGCAAGATACTGTAACCAAAAACCAGAGAGCATGAACATTTTTGATTACGGAAATTATATCACAAACATAAAAATCTGATTCAATCAAGGGTACTTTCTATATAACACCCGTGCCAATTGCTGATTAATAGTGATTAAAATTCAAATTGCAGTCACGCTTTGCAAACTTAAAATACGGACATTATTATGGTCAGTATGGGAAATAAAATAGTAGTTGGACATCCAGGCAACAACTGCTGGACATCTCGTACAGGCAGAAATGTGCTAAATTCAGGGTAGTATCTGTGTGCAAGAGTCCCCCACCCCACGCAAAGCCACAGCACCATATGTGTGGGGGGAGAAATGGGTTTAAAACAAAACAATGAACATTTTGGATTATTTTTTTTTTTTTTTTAAATAATATCCACATTAATTCAGTTTGACAGTCACTGAATACAAAATATTCAAGAAATACTGTAATTCACTGTTGGTTTTAGGGGTTTAGATTTAGATATATCATCATAAATAGCCTAAATCAGCAGCTCATTATGAGTGTATCTGAAAGGACTCGGGGCCCAACAGGAAGTGCGTTTCTCATCTCTGGGTACGGGGCTGTGCTGGTGGACACCACCTTCACCCCGGCGCCCCCCCCCCCCTTGTAGACACCGATCACGTTAACGACACACGAGCACGGAGACGGAGCAGCTGGTGGGATATCACGGCGATTCGTGCAGTCTGGCCCCCGGCCCCCGGGAAGAGGCTCCGTCCAAGCCCGCGGCCGAGGGCTCCCAGCACAGAGCGGTTTCTCACGCGTGGCGTTGACACTTTGGAAAGGTTTGGGAGCATTTATGGTGCCCTTGGGACACCCCCCTCCGTTGCAGAAACTGCTGGAGTGACGGATAATCTCGCGGCAGACGGAGAGCGTATTTGGGCGAGACGCTCGAGCGGCACTGTAATATATAATGCAGGCAGGCGAAACTAATCCCGTCTGTGACCTCCGCAGCCAGAGGACACTCACTGCTCCCCGGCCTGGAGGTGACCAAACAGCCCGGCGTGCGCTGACAAAGTGTCAAGCAAGGTCAGAGGTTAAAGGTAAATGCATAATTATACAGACGTGAAAGAAGACATTCCATTAAACTGTGTAGAAAACATGAATTAAATATAAAGCTTAGAGTTTGTTTGATTAGGTTTGTCCACCATAACTGCGTGTTTATATGTAGAACTGAGATGCTTGCTGTAAGCGTTTGTGAACAAAAAGCATCAAATGGCTGAGATGAAGCTGCTCCTATCGACGGGGATTTTCAGGGTCTCTATCAGTGTTGCAGTGGCTTCGTTTTTAAATCTTACCCACATTCAAGTATGACTTCAGTACCTTTAATTACTTACAGATTAGTCACCAATACGCTGCGCCTCCCTTGTGATCTCATGCGACCTCTGACCTCCGAGTAATGCTTGGCAGTGTTCCGAGCTTGTTCACAAAATATCCCCCCCCCACCCTCCTCCAACAGTGCACTAATGTTGCATTAATGAGTACAACCCAAGTCTCACCATGACTATTCACAGGCACTTTCTTTAAAACCAAACCCGGAGCCAGAAAAGCAGAGAGCAGGGACTCTGAACATCAAAGGGAATTTTATCGTCTAATAACTCCCATTAAACCTAGATGTTCGGCAGGATGAATGTCTGACAGAAGTTATGCAGGCCTGAAAGGCCTAAATGCATAGATCCATCTTCTGCTACCATATTTATTTTTTGCAGTTCCTCCTCATCCTTAAAAGGTGCCTTCATGCTCTAATCAAGACAGAGTCTCAGTTACTGAATTCCAAACATTTTCATCTTAATGAGCATCTTTTGGCATTTTTGGCTCCCCGCGAGAGAAAATAACGGATTTGTAGCTATCTCAAAAGGCACCAATAGTTACCTTATCAGGTCTTCCACAGCAGATATTCCATTCCACGTTCCTCTGGACCTTGACATGATAAAATCATATGCATACTTTGGCTAAATGGATGCTTAGCATGAGTCCAAACTGACTGTAGGAACACTGGCACACACCACAACGAGGGAATTAAATACATTTTTGCATTTGTCCAGACTGTCAGAATTGCTTGTCATCAATACAACAACCAAAGGAATGTACAGCTTTGCTTCTTCCTGATTTTTTGTTTTTAGTTGCAGTAACGATACATCTGTGGGGGTTACAGTGTTGTTTCTTGTAATTTCATGGACCTGGGGGGGGGGGGGTCAGGAATGACAGCAAACTCAGCAAAGCTTTTGAATTCGACTAGATATAACAGTTACATGTAACATGCAGTTACAGTCAAAATGCTGCTAATTAGCTATTAGCATAACAAAGCAGAATACAAGAAAAAATCTAGCTAGTACAAAACAAACCATCACAGGGGTGAGACAAAAACTTAATCCAAATTTTAAAAAAGACATACAGTGAATGAATACGACTAAACCAGTATCCAAGAGCAGTACTAAATAAATACATGAATACTGGAATCATAAGCTTGTGTGGTCTCCACACCCATTGAGGAATGTCATACGTGGATTACATTTCCGCAAGTTCCCGCTGGGACGTTCCCTCTGTCTGAGGGGGGCACTTAAATGTGTCCATGTTTAACAGTAAAGACCATCCGGATACAATGGACGTGTGTAAAGTGTAGAAAGTCACCTAGGGGGAGGGGGAGGTGTCCGTCCAAGTAGCCAAGAAAGTGATGTAATGAGTGGGCCCTCAACCTTTATCTGGTCTCTGATTAATCCCTCCTGATAGTTTCACTCCTACAGACATTATTCCCGCAGAAATGCAGGTGCATCACACTGTCACTAAGAGACAACAAGTTCAAGAACTATTTTCTGCATTTCTTTTTAAAGGCAGCCGTGGTTTGATTAAAATTATTACAGATTTACATAATAAAATGGGCAGGGAGATGGAAGGTCCCTTGAGGACCAGAGTTAGACTATACCTTGATAACCTGGCAAGATATTCCGTTAGGTCGACATGAGTTTGACCAGTCCCCAGACCGACCCTAACCTTAAACGTGAGCATCCCTAAAATTCGAAGCAACTGCAGTCCACTCTGCCAGTAACAAATGCTGAAACCTTGGGAGGGACGAAAGGTCAAGCATTCAGAGAAAGTCAGAGCCAAACATGGACCAAATTGCACCCAAGGCAAGAGATGGTTAGCTGGCCCAGCTGTTTCCTGGAGACGAATCTAGCGAAGGTATTTATAGATTATCTCCACCCCATACTCTCCAACAGGGAACTGCAGGACGTATCACTTTATAAGTGATCAGCATGCTAACAGATTCCACTCATAACCAAACCCCTAAGCCGTCTCCATACTCATACACGCGGTAATTTGCACAGTGGAAGTCAAGCCACGATTCAGTCAGCAGGCATGCATTTGGTTATCACAACGTGGTCTTCCCCAACGTGAGATTGTATCTTGACTTCTGCTTTGAGTATTCCTGTCTGCCATGATGGGAGATGGGTGGTTTAATGCAAAAACCAAAACTACTCTCTCCAGATCATTCTAGCTGGTGTGCTTCTTCGTGGAACAGTCTGAGTTCTCTTAGCAAGTGATGGGATAAAGGAATCTTCGGCACGCCAAAATCCCGCCCGGACCAGGTGTTGACCAATCACTGCTTGGCTTAATCCAACAGAACCCAAACAAGCTGCCTTTTCTGCAAAGAAATCCCATCACATTTAAAGCCAAGCAAGAAAACACACAGCTATACCTCTTAGGTCAATCTGACAGGCGTTTCGGTAAAGGAGGCGGAGCCGTGCAGCAAGGACGCTCAGAAATGCAGCCGGGGCCATTTGTTCGGCCTTTAGCTTAGCGCCACTTGCAAGGTCCTCCGTTTAAAACGTTCCAGAACATGGTTCTGACCCATGGCAGGGGCTGCTTCAGATTCCTATGATTCCTCAGCTCTCTGGAGATGCCTTTGGCTGCTAAGCCCGATTGAGGCAGAATATAACTTAAAAGAGGCTAATAATAGAAGGCAATGCACTGGGGAAAAAAAGAAACTCAGGAGAAACAGCTATGATGGCAAGAAGACAATGAGGAGGGAAGCGAGCTCAAAGCTCAGGAGCTTCAATGAGATCCTCTCTCAGAACGTCTCGGACTTTTGAAGGAAACCAGATTTGTCCGACATTCCTGTAGCAAGTCATAACAAAGCTTGACCCGGTGACACCAGACGGCGTTTGCATCTCAAACAGCCACGTGACGAGTCCGGGCCATTTTTAGAAAGATGGTTAGCATTTCTGCTTATTTTAACACCGCTGAAGTGCCTGAGTAAATGCACTGATCTAATTCTGCTGTAACTTACTACTCCTGCCGATTTCCAAAGATACCCAACCTGAGGCCTATTCCACGTCGGCTATGCGGCGATTCTCCCCCCGGAGAGATTAACCAGCCTTACAGACCACAGATCTAAACATCAGCCATTAACAGCCTTTTCCCTATCCCAATTGAGAAATTCAGAACATCCAGGTCTGTGGGTGGAATACCCAGCTCCTCAGTCTCCCTGTGGCAAGGCCACGACTGGCAAGATGAAAAGCCACACTATCCCCATACAGTCAGCAATTAGTCAAAGTGTAATTATGTCTCCTGTGAGTAGAGAAACGCTGCAGGAAAGTGAAAACTCTCCACATTCCCTGGCAGAACAATCCCAGATAAGTACAGTGCCCCCAGTATTAAAGACATACAGTAAATTCCACTGTATATAGTGGCACATTTCTATTAATATTCCTACTCATATTGCTTATGCTGACTTGTCCAGCTGAGGTAGTGGATCACCTTTCAGGGTCAGGTTACAGTACACAGCAAGCACCTCAGTACTCAGAAATAGCAACGTGACTGAAGGTGGCGGGAGTGATGTCATCCCACTGTGTATGCTACAGGAGCATTCCGGCTAAGTGCATAACGCAATATGCAATACGTACGCAAACAAACACGATGCACACCACGACATCATAAAGCACCCTAAACACACAAAAGGGCTGCATATACAAGTGCCAGTAGAGATGGGAAAGAATTACAAAAGTAAATACTAATTTGTATATAAATAAACCAAATGCAGAATCCACACACAAAGCCATAAGTGGCTCCGCCCCCCCAAAGTGGCTCCACCCCTAAATCCAGACTGTCTCCCCACCCCATTTTCACTGGCTCTGAGTGATGCTGATAATACAATGTGGAATGCAGCTTTTCCAAACACATGCCTGTGAACACTTTAATTTAGCAATTGCATGAATATACATGAATCATAGCCATAATTATTATTGTGCAATTTAAGATACAGTGTTTTTTAATTAGTGTACTTCATAGAAAGAAGTCAGTGACAGCTTTCATATTTTGTCTTCAGATGTCCCTCACAGAAGCCTCACCCCCACATCAGCGCCCACACCCCTTCCCTGAAAATAATCTGCCCAAAAGTAGCAAACAGAACTACCAGATTTGGAAGGTTCCGGAACGTTCCTAGCAAACAGGTCCAGGATGAAGAGGAGATGATGATGATGATGATGATGATGACTGCAACAGTCCAGATTGCAGGAGCCTAACCGACCACGTTTTTGCAGCACTAATGGTACACGCCATTGAAATCAGAAAACCACTGAGGCGAATCACGTCTCGCACCAAACGCTCCTGCAGACTCTCCCCCCTGCCTTGTCTCAGCCCCTTCCTTGTAGACCTGTGTCTTAAGGGGGAGGCGCCTTACATCAATAGAGCCTTAGCTGGTATAGAAACGGTCAGCATGAGCATGCCACCACACTTTTGGAGGGCATGTTACACCCCTGCAGTCAGGTGGCCCCTCCGTCACTTGTCTGTGGGGCGTATCGCCATCAGCGACTTCCTGTTGTCATCGGGCCTGCTGTCGCCTGAGGTCGGCCTAGTTTCGCAACTCGGATTAGCCCGAGGAGGTCCAAACATAACTCAGGGCTCATAATGCTTTGGCAACCAAGTAGAAAATCAAATCGAAGTCAGAATAGACTTTATTGTCACTGCGTGCATGTGCAACGGAATGAGGGAGCAGACTCTCCTAGTGCAAGCAATACGTATAATGGTAACACTACTTGACGGGGCACAAATAATAATGTATTAAGCTATTACATATGTATTAATTAACCACAAACTAAGTCTTAGTTACATAGTGATCTCATGTTGATTCATCATTAATGAATCATGATGCCTGTTTTATCAAGCAGTCGCTATGTTTGTTACTATATCTGTTAATTCTGTAAACCTTTGTGAACTACTGAAGGAACAAGCCATGAATAACAAGTGAAATACTGATCTCATGTTTGTTCATCATTAATGAACTGTGACGTATCTTTTCTCTCAAGCAGCGACTATATTTGTTCATGATTTGTACTTCAGCAGTTATTAAGTATTTGTGCTCCATCAAATAAAGTGTGACCCATATAGTAAAAGTATTAAACAACACCGTGGAACAGAAGAAATAACATTAAAAATAGTGCAACAATTATACCAAATGGACAGTGAGACAGTAAGAATGTGTTTTGCAGCCCTTAGGAAGAGTTGGGTTCTCAGAGGCCTGGCTGATTAAGCAGCAGCCTGCTTTGAATTTCTCAAGAGGCTACTGACATTTGGAATTGGCTGGGGGACCGAAGTACCCCTGAGCGTCACTCTCCGAGTGCAGAGGTGACGTCACTCAGGTCGCACCTTAAAAAGGCAGCCTAGAGGTTGCTGGCTAGACGTCAAGTTCAGGCTAATATATAAATAGACCTACAAGTCAGAGAATAGCTGACACCAGGTGAAAATTATGCAGGACAAGATACACAAAATCAGCAGGGCAAGGTCGTCAGCTCGGACCTTTTCCTGGATGTTAAAAACAGAGCCAATCAGATGGAATACAGCATAAACTGGTGCATTTTCTTCGAAAATAAATAAAAAAACAAAACTGCAATAAGCAGCTGATCGATCTGTGATGCAGGAGTATTTCGTTAGTCTGCCTTCTCTGAGGAGGGTTGGGAACATAATAAAGCACATCAACATTTGTGGGTAAGGGGTTTGAAACTCCTCCTGTTCAAACAAACAAACAAACAAATAAATAAATAAATAAAACTCTCCCCGAAGAAGCCCATGGGCTTCTTGAAACAGATTATCTGCTCACTGCTTCTGTTCCTTGTCAGTGCTTAGTTTTGATTAAAGAAAATCCCAGACCAAGCCATGAGATTAGTCTGGTTTTGCGAGTGGGGCCTCACCCTCAACGTTTGCTCATTACCAGTCCAAATCTCAGGGTCCCCCCCCCCCCACCACATTTGGCTCAGACAGCTAGGATGGAACATCCCACTGTGGACAGGATTACAGAAGGAAAGGGGTACGATGAGCAAAATGAATGGTGGAGCGACACAGATAAGGGCTGTTTTATCTTCCCGATCCACCACAGAGGGACCTGCAGACTCCGGACCAGAACGGTGACATCACTGGTCAAATGCAGCCTGGCCTCGCATGCCTTGCTGATGGAGTTGCTGTGAAGTCACCTCCCTCAGAATGTGTGAGCAAATCCTCCACAGAGATGACTAATGGCCAGCAGAGCCTTACGCGTCTGGTATGCGTCGATCCTATCTGCCATGCGGCCTGGCGGCTCTCGATCCTCCGTCCGCCGGCGCATCTCTCGGTTACGATTTGTCAACGAGAAAACGAATATCCGCGGGTCGAGGGCAAAGCATCTGAGAGGGTGATGGGCCAAGCTACTGATCATCTAGTCAGATAAACCCCTGAGGCATCTTATATTCCTGCCTGATGGTGTGTAGACGCAATGTTTGGATAGCGTCCGAGGTTTTACTATTGTCCCTCTCTGATCTCGCAGGACTTGTGTCAGCGGATCCTGGGACTGTCCCGCTG
Source organism: Gnathonemus echidnorhynchus (assembly GCA_026776725.1). Lineage (NCBI taxonomy): Eukaryota > Metazoa > Chordata > Actinopteri > Osteoglossiformes > Mormyridae > Gnathonemus > Gnathonemus echidnorhynchus. The sequence goes on along the minus strand of JAODJU010000025.1, from coordinate 23,058,322 downwards.
TGCTCCAGTTGCAGCCGCGCTGACCGCCAAGCGGAAGTAAGGGAATCGTTATCAGCTGACGTGAGCTGGTCTCCTCCGCCGGATTCGGACAGATACCGAGCTACGCTCTCGCGCTCATTCTGATCTCATCTCCTATCGGCCTCCTCCCCTTCTCTTCGATAAAAGTTTACGGCAGTGAGGTCATATCACAGCCCGGCATTTCGACCCAACAGGCACTGGTCCGGGATGCAGAATGAAACCATAACAGGAAGTACATCTGACATAACATCACCACTCCCAGAATTACAAGTTAACAAGCTTTCCCAGTACAACCCTGCCTTCCTAAGATTTGTTTTCCACCCTCAGGTAGATGTTAGACTCTGTAACTCTTTCCTTTGCTTTTTTCTTCTTTGAATTATTTTTCTCGCTGACATTCTTTCATACTTGATCTGCTTTATTACCAAAATAACTCAAACCTTCTAAAAATACAAAGTGTGTGTCTTTATTTTACCAGCCACAATGGCTTAATAGACCCTAAATGATGGAATAACAGCTTTCTAACCTCTTATCTTGTCTGTTAACGCAAAGGAACAAAACAAATCAAAATAAACCATTCATCTGGCATGGTTGTTGTCAAGGAGACATTATCATCGCTGAGGAGATTCAACATTACAAGCAGATACTGCTACTTACTCTGTCATCATACAGTTGTCATGATGTACTGAAGTCCTGTCTGGCTCAAAAACGAGTGCTTGGAATATTATATTATAAATTATCAGTAGGACAGTGCAGCTGGTGCACAGACATTTACCAGGTGAGGCAGAAGTACGGCAGTTTTACGGACACATGCGTACGTCAGCGGTAGGTGCTAGGCGCAAACGGATTTCTGACACTTCTTGCTCGTCTGGAGTATGCAGAAATCTAAAATATGCCGTAACTTGCTTACAACTTCAGGCTGACTTTCAGTAAACTTCAGCATGTCGAGTCACTGTGCATTTTCTAGCGAGCTGCCAAAGACACTCATAAGAGAGTTAGAGTCTTCAGCTGGGAACGTTCCTGGATCTATGGAGCGTATCAAACTTCCTTTCAACACCTTCTCTAGGGTCGCAGAGGGCAAACACTCCCTCCTTCTATGGTTTGCTCACTTTCCCAGCACTGAACGTTGGAACCAACGTGTTGGGAAGCCTGGAACAGGACACATATCAGTCATACTTAGCGCCCATGGCCCTCAATGGCAGTATCAACACTCTGCTTTGGGTACGGTTATGTCACTTCCAGAAAAACAGCGCCGAACGTTTATGGAGGGAAACACAGTGCCGAAAATGAAAAGGATGAAAATAGCCTGGGATAAAACCAGCGGACGACAATTCTGGAACATTTGGTCCCCTGATACCAAGTCACAACCCGCCTTTACTACAGAGCACCTGTGTGAATACAAGGTTTCAATGGCACTGCGAAGCTCATTGTGTAGTAAAAAAAAAAAAAAAAAAAGAAAAGAAAACAGCGGAATGTTCCTCTGGTGTTTCCATGCGAAATCCATGTGGAAAGATCAACGCTGCCAGGCCAGTTAGACACTGATATATTCATCCACAGAGAGTTACTTATTGTGTATATTAGATTCATCATCTCATCATCTGTGCAGCTAAAAACAGGCAGCCAACAACAAGGCAAAGTATTACATTACTCTAGATTATTACTAAATTGCCATTTAATCCTGTGGGTTCAAATCCCGGTCCCAAAGTTTTAATTAATTAGGATTTATTTTGCAATTAAAAAAAATAATGATATTCCAGGCTTAACGCAGTATCCCTACAAACAGAAATGCCTCATCTTAAGTTTACAGTCATTGTGGAAAACAACCAGTAAGTTAACTATTAATTTCAGTTATGAAAAATTAAGACAATTATATCTTGTTTGCTAGTTTCAAGGAAAGTGCAAAAATGAAACAGATTCACCTTTAACTTGAATTAGTCAGTTTGTCAAGAAAAAAACATTTTTTTTTTTGACCATTTAAGAAATATATTGTACAGGCCAATAGAGAAAGACAAAATTTTAGTTAAAGTTGATAGATTGTGAACTTCAAAGGATCAAAACTTCAAATATTTCATATTTGGACAATAACACTTTTCATATAAGGAATCCATCTATTTTGCACCTGATGGATACAGTTCCTAAACTCTAAATTTTTAAAAATGATGAAAAAAAGCGCTGGATTCATCAGTACGCAGGGATTACCTTCCAATCACAGAAAGCTCATCCTCCTGTTTTCTTTTACCATCCTGTCATTTTCACGGTGTCGCAGTCGTTCATATTTATAGAAAAATCACACGGATAACCAAATTGCATTTACAACCACATTGTTTTATAACGGAGATCTGGTGCATTCAAAACATTAATTTCAGAGATAATCCATCCATCGTCCATAAAAGGACTCGAATCAGACATCTGTTTCCATTATATTCAAACTGGATATAGTAATAACCAGTAAATATTTTCAAATAAAAAGTGTGGTTTTTATTCAAGTAACAGAATTCACAGCACAGTTGTTGAGCACAGGGTCTTGGACAATCTCTGGTTTGGTCTGATGGGAGACACTGACCTGCAGCACCCCAAGAGGGTTCCACGACAGAAGAATCTCCTGACTTACCTGTTCACACTGGATCCAGATGAGGGACACTGCCGGGCGAGGAGATCCAGGTTGTCTTCAACGTCAGCTCCTCGCCTTCAAAGCAGACACCATGACACCAGAAGGGCTTTGCACTCTTCCTTTTATTTATTCAGCTCTTCCCACCCTCTTGCCCCCCCCCCCAGCATTGAGATCATGCAGGAAGCACTGTACAGTGAGGGAAGCTGGAGGGCTCCTTTTGCTCGGCTACTAAGCTGACAGAGATGCACAGAGAATGAAGGGGGGAGAGAGAGAGACAGACAGACAGAAAGAGAGAGGGAGAGAGAGAAACCTCTATTCTCACAGAAGCCTTCCTTTTCAAAAGTTCATTTTCTCCCTCAGAGTTAAGCGTCAGTGTTAAGAAGTAGGACCCTTCCTGTTATCATAGCACGTCTTCCTCGGCCATCTTCGCGGCCCAGACTTAGAGGGACCAGAGACGCCGGGCTACAGGCTAAATTTAACGGCTCCTCCCAGTTACTCACAGAGGTGAAGCAGCTGAACAGTGGCGGGGGGGGCTCTCCCAGGACGTCTGACAGCTGATCCAGCCCCCCCCCCCTCCCTACACACACAGCGCAGAGGTCCAGTCCGGCCCCTCCAGCCCAAAGCAGGCGAAGAATGAGCCTCTCCCTGTTTTTTGAGAGGGGCAAGGATTGGACAGGGAGAAGAGGTGGAGGGTCACTCATTCCCCCCCAAAAATGAGGCTTTTCTTATCAGATGCGTTTCAGCTGGGCGTCTACAGAAAGAAACAGGCAGTGCCACTTACCTCAGTCACTGTTATTTTAGGCTCTTAGTCTGAAATACACTTTATGTTACACAATTAATCACTTCATCGGTTTTTTTTAATTTATAATGGAAAACTGTGATGTCATGAGATCGGATCTGTTTTGTTTTTATTTACCGTTTTCTCCTAGTCTTGCAGCTCAGTATTACAGCTGTAGATTTGTGCAGGATGACGTCATGAAGCAGAGCTCTCTCTCTCTCTCAGTTAAGCCCACGCCCACATGGTGAAAAACAGACTGTTTGGCTGCTTGTACATGAGCTGATCCCCTTCGCGTCACAATTAAAATGCTGCACCTGCGGCAGTAAACTCAACAGATAAGAAAACCAAATATTTAAAAGAAAGTTCATCGAGTCAACCAACCAAGTGCTCAGAGATTCGACATGTAAACAGTACTTGATTTTTGAAGGAATATTTGTATTTCTTAAAAACATAAGTGAGCATTTATCTAGAGAATGATGTATATTGGGTCTGAAGGCTCACTGCAGAGCCCAAGGACTTTTGGACCCATCATTACTGGAATACATAAAGTAAATAATACATGTTATAAATTTTACACACACACACACACACACTCTGAGTTTAATACACACAGCCAAATTCCTGTCCATTCGTATTTGCTGTTTATCTTCCAAGTTCTATTAATGTAAACATTGACCAAGGAAACTAATTCATGGATCCATCAGTCCCCAGTCAACCCCAGATGTCCCTGACAGCCCAGGACTTAAGACCACATCAGAACTCTGATTATCTGGAAAATGGGTTTGGTTTTACATGTGTGACGTTTATTTTACGGTTATTGCAAATTGATTGACTTGTTTGTGTGAAAGGTACAGTCACCCTAACCTTTCACCGTAAGAACCCAGAGAAACATATATGCTTTAGTGTAAAACATACTTAATGTGTGTGTCAGCATGTTCTAGGTCAGCAGCTCTCAGATGGCAGACTAGTCCGCATCTGGAATGAAAAAATTTAATACAAACCACGCGATCGACAACTGAATCCATGAATCTACCAAGGGCAACCCCAACTTGACCCCAGAAAATATTATTGAGGGCAATGTACCTTGGCTTTGTGTTGCTGATGGAATTTGAACCTCAGGGAAAGCCAGCATAGCACCCCCTGTTCTAGGTCTTCACATGAAACTGACCATTTAGGATACAGCTGGCATCCATATCATACATTAAACCTGCCCTGCTGAACGGAAGACTGTATGCTGCCAACCTGTGCGGGGAGGAGCGCTTAGCAAACCACATAAATGAACAGATTCATGAAAAAACAAATGGCTTCCTTTAAGGAGACCTAGCAGCTGCAAGTGTTTGAGGGGGAGCTAAAGCCTTTTCAGGGAATATACAGCATTTTTTCCGCCAGGTTTGTAAACACAGAGAGAGGATGTTATTTCCAGCAGAGAGACGTCCCCGGCTGTGCGTGGCTTTAACAGCTGTACGTGGCTGTGCCGTCTCAAGCCGGTGTTCTGTCGATAGCCCTAACCCTAACCCCAAAAAACCCCCTAAAACCCTTACCCTAACCCTAATCCCAAGACGGTGGAACTGCACATGCGCGGAAAGGCCTAACAAAACACGTCTCGACAGGTAGCTCAACTCGTCAGAACACCAGCGGGCCCAGAGGCCCCTCCCACGGGCTCGTGCACCTCCCCGCCTGGGTGTAGAACGGCCAGGCCTTGTCTTTTTTGAATGGGAGAAAGCAGACTGCCCCGGCCAGTGTTTACTGTAGTCCTTTAAAATTATTAAATAAGTGCCACATGGAAAACAGATAAATATCTACCTATGATATCTACATCGGGAAAATTATTCATTTTAAGCTCCCTGATCGATTTAGTTATTACTGAATTTATGATGAACATCTAGGGGTTCAGTTCCTAGTGTAGGAATATTTTTAATCATAAATTTCTCATTTACTTCCATAACGGTGAGAAGGCAGTTTACTGCCACCAAGTGGGCATGTGGAGTATTTGTCAGCACATAACAGAAATATTACGTCAGTAAATACCAACGTTCTTGTTTCATAATTATTCCATTAATTTCAAGCAATATACTGCATTATACCTGCCCGAATTCTAACAACCGGATTTTCTCATTACAAAAACAGGTCCCATTAATCATGTGTCACGCACGAAAGGGATTTCTATTGCTTTTTGCTTCGTGGCAGACAGGGTTTAATAGCGAGTTTGCTGGTTTACAATAACAGAGGAATAACCAGCCTCTGATCAGAAAACGATTCTGTTCCCGGAAGTGGTTCGCGGTCACGTGGTCAGGGTTGTAGCGATGGAAGCGTGGTACATGGACGACAGTGACCGCGATCCCAGGCTGCCGCATAAAAAGGAGCCCAACGAGCCAGTGTCTCCTGAAGAACTGAAAAGATTAGGAGTGTTTTACTGGAAGGTTCGGTAGCGCTTCTCTCTTTTCGATAGTGTCTTGTTGTTCATGCCGTTACATACCTTTATTGTATTACGCTGCAACAGCTACAAATTAACTAACCGATTACGACAACTTTCGGGTAATCTGTTGTGTAGTCCAATACTCGTCCAGATTTTCTAAATGCTTTTGCAAAATATTAAAATATTACATATTAAGTATTGTACGTCATACCTGGTATCCCAAACCATGCACCAAGCCAACTTTGTTAGTAGTACAAAATGTTGGTCTTATAGTAACCCATAATACAACATTTAAGATCATGAAGATCTTAGATCATAGCTGTGAGCATTGGCGTGGATAATTACTCCATCCTACTGATCTAATGCAGTGTACTTTACTTTCTCTAATTAAAAACACAAAAGGCCTTTCTTCTTCGCAGTTGAATGCAGATATATACGAGACGGATCCCGAATTGCAGAAAATCCGCGATGAGCAGGGCTATTCATACATGGACATCATCACCATCCAGCGGGACAAACTTCCCAATTATGAGGAGAAGGCAAGCAGTCTTACTTCACCCTTAAACATTTACATTTTCATTTTAAGTCTTGAAATAGTAAGATTAATTGTCATGCATTGTTTTGCGCGCTTAACTCTTGTGGTAGTTATTACCTAATGAAAATTTCGGACAAAAACACGTTTCCAGGTTCATTACTAGTGAAGTGAACATGCAGGTGTTCGGTCACCACTTCATCTTATTGACTGATTTTTGTTGCAGATTTAGGGCAGATGCGACGCCGACCTTATAATGTATATATTCCCATTAGCTGAAGACGTTTTATGAAGAACATCTTCATCTAGATGATGAGATCCGGTATATCCTGGACGGGAGAGCTTACTTCGATGTCCGGGACGCGGATGACCGGTGGATCAGGATAGCTTTGGCGAAGGGGGACCTCATTACGTTACCGGCGGGGATTTATCACAGATTCACTATGGACGAGACGGTGAGTTCAGTTCCGGCTGTCCCTCTAATAGGACGCACGTAACTGAGCACTTGCCTTCCCTTCATTGTATCTGAAGATCCTTTAAAAAAAACCTCACCGTATATGTTGCTTCTTCTCTGATTCCAGAACTACACGAAAGCAATGCGACTCTTTGTTGGGGAGCCGTTGTGGACGGCATACAACCGGCCCGCAGACGAACACGAAGCCCGCAAGATATACGTGAGCGCGCTCAGGCGCGCCGCCGAAACCGTGTCAGCAAGATAGCTGGCATCTTTGTACTGCGGTGTGCTAACGGTTGACAACTACCTATCAGATTTATGTTGCGGGAAATGAGCAGATAAATAAAAAAAGTTTAATTTCAATTGTCATGATGTATCCACTAATGCACTCTTCACCCTGCGCAAGGAGACCGGTCTTCAACCCCACATGCAAGTCAAAATTTACCTATGTCAGATCCCCCGCCCCCGTTATACGACATAGCCTAGCCAGGCATTTGTTGTAAACACAAGTATAAAAAATGCACAATATAGATCCCTGGTAAATATCATATTATATACTGCAATAAGACACGCCTAGTTAATGAGATTCTTTACATTTGCATGAAGCACTACACTAATTTGAATAGATATGTTTCCAGCACAAGACACAAAATAACTGAAGATGCAGCTGCCTCTCTTGTCTGGCTATGCCAACCTGCGCTTAATGTGTCACATGCGTCTCGCAAGTGCTTCCCTTAAATAATGTTTATGGCAGGGATTTATTTTCTGGTTCAAATCCCTGGGGCAGCAGAGTCAGCCCAGCATGGGGCCCTTGAGCAAGGCCCTTAACCCCAGTTACTTCAGGGACTGGCTGACCTTCACGTCTCCTCTTCACCAGGTCAGTGAGGTGGCCTCCTGGGATGTTTTTCCAGCTGTCCTGAAGGAGTTCCATGTATTTGCTGAGCACTCATTGGCCATGTTTCCTTCTCTCCTCTGGTCAAATTCCTCCAAAGCCATTTGTACTTTTAGGACAGGTGACCAGGTCATGTGATGCGACGCTCTCGCTCTCCTTTGTAGATGGCCTGGTGTTTCCAGATGTTTGACTGGTAGTGTAAGGCAAGTTTACGTAAGTAGAGGTTTGTCTATATATAGTTTATTGACGGTATATGTAAAGACAGACACCTTTAGACATGGAAATTAGAGTATAGGCATTAAAAATCGTGACCAAGGCAGATCATATTTGATGGTTGTTTTCAAATACAAGGTGGGAACTTAAACTGAATGCACATATGTCTATAGCTCAGAGTATTGTATAAAATTGACAGTTTTGAGGATTTGTGACTGTTAGATTTCACAATGCAAACTGTTTTTCACACCCAGCCTGTGCGCTGTGGTTTTTCACATATAGCATGCCAAACAGTATGGTCTAAGTCCACAGAATGTGTACTAGGGCACGTTATGTGATTTTAATGAACGCCACTGAAAAGTGTCAGGCAGGGGGCGCCCAAGCAGCGGAGAAGTGGGTCAGCCCGCCTGCCGGCCTCCAAGCAGCAGGGCTGGCTCATTTTGGGAGCCTTTTCCTCAGTAAGGAGAGCGGGGCCAGCTTTGCCTAACAGAATACTTCTGTTTGCCTGTCATGGATCTGGCTAGGCAGTTTCACAGATGCATTACATCACCTTTGACATGAAAAAAATCTGGCAAAGAGACACTCTATCCACAAAGCTACTTGAACACAATAACTGCAAAAAAGCAGAACCTGCAATTGGCCCTTGAGGATCTGTACTGACACCTACTGTTGTTTTTTTTGTAATATCACAGTGCCTACATGTTAATTTCTCATCCATCTCATCTCATTCATCCAATAAATTATCCATGTTACTCTAACATCAGCACTCCAATACCGTATTTGCTGAATGTTCACAAAATTTTTGCATTCAAAAATGTTTGCATTCATGAGGCCAGTGGATATGCCTGGAAACGTTTGGGATGAACGATGGCGTCCCTGAACACGCTAGCTTCGCTGGGGTCGACACGTCGCGGTAAAGCCCGTGTCGGTCCTACGCGCGATTCCCAGCAGACCGCTTTCCGAAACCCCCTCCAAGACCTAAACGCTTACCGCCACAAAACGGGACTCCAGGAGGTAATTGGTCCCAGCGAGCCACGTTTCTTTGTGCTTTGTTTTGCCTTCCGCTGCGTCGTTTCCACGGCGCGTACGCGGCCATTTAGGCGCGGTAATATTTCAGATTCCACCCTTGGAAACATTCATTAAAATATGTTAAAGCTGTATGGCTCCCAGCCCGAGTGCGTGTTTAGCCAGACCGAAAAATGAGGTTAATGTGAGTTATAGTTCCAGTTTCAAAGCGGGCTGTAAACAGTCCGTAGCATCGCTGATGTACAGCGTAGAAAAACGGGTTCCTGTCGAAGGCCTGGAAAAAAATAAAGAGCACAGGACGGCCCGAAATGAGGCTGTCCTCACACTCACTAGCGTCCCTGGAGTAACTTTTAATTTGGCGACTCATAAATAACATATAAATATCCAGTGAAGCAGCCATAACTTTTTGCCATGTGACCATGTCAAGTGGTCAGGAATACAGGCCATTCACCGGCCCTGAGCCCCTGTCCTACACGTGACACATCTTACTACTGGCATTTTATAACTTAGAAGTACCCTGACGTTAAAGGTGATGATTTTTTCCTCCTGAAGAATAACTGGTTGTACCAGTCAATGGGAGAATCTGTCCCACCCAAACAAACAAAATTCAGTGCTTAAATTGCATGTGAATATGCAGCCCTCTTGCTAAAAACAGTACATGTGAAATTTTATATTCCCGATGAATGATTAAAAGCTTCCCACATTACTTTCCTGTCCAGCTGAATAATGTCACCGTCCTTTAAACCATGTGACGCAGTTAGTTTGAACACCAGTAAAAGTATATTTGGATTGATAGCATTCCATTTGTTCTCCATAGTCCACAACCAGCACAGTATGTATAACTGAAAAATCACAGGAACTTTACAGTGAGAAAAAGATAGGATGCCTGAGGAAGATTTTAGTGATCTTTTTAAAGTTAAATATTTACAGGTGTGGATTAATAATGTATATTACATTCCGTTTTTATGGGGGCCAACGCCGAGTGGCATTCATTGCTTATTTAAAAGCCCCCCCACCCACCGGGATGGGGCAATTCCACAGGAAACGCAACTGGATGGATGCCACAATGTGTTTATGTGAAATTAGCCAGACTGGGCAGCGGGCTGGTATTCCGGGATTACTGTACACCTTCCAGTTTGGGTTGCCGTGTATTAATGCAGCAGCGGGGAATGTTTTGGGGATGGGGGGAGGCGACTAGCTGGAGACCAGCTTCAGACACTGCGCGTTGAAGCTGTCACCCTCGCGACAGGCCACCGCCTCCAGCAGCGCCTGCTTCTTCTGTGTGCTGCGCGAGGACTCCAACTCGTACATGGTGGTGAGGTTGAAGAGCACGCTCTCGTGCAGGTAGAGGGTCGGATCCCGCTGCACCAGACCCTCCAGCTGGCCTAGAGACTCCTTCAGCCTGCCCAGGTACAGCAGGCACACCGCTGCGTTGTTGTTCGCCTGGGGGAGAGCAAATCATGTGCAGTCATTATTCTTTGTTTTGCATTTGCGTGCATCCTCCATGCATGCATGACACTCAGGAGCCCCTTCTTCTGTGCAGGTGGGTGATTAAGAAATAATATGGTGGGTGGTGTATAACTCAGCGGGCTAGAAGGCTGCGGCTGTGATCGGAAGGTTGCTGGTTTAGATTCCAGAGTGGGTGGAGTGATTGTACCGTTGGGTCCCTTAACCCTCAGTTGCCCCAGGAAGTGACTGACCCTGCTTTCACAAAAATGTATGTCGCTTTGGATAAAGGCTACTGCTAAATAAATAACATGCAAATGTAGACATGTGTCATTATCCCAGAACACTTATATACCTCATAGGATACAAAAGGGAAAACTTCCAATTTCCATAGGATTTTGAAATCTACCCCTGCACTCTAAGAAGGGAAAGGTTTGCAATAACACCCGCCTCAGACTACCTTTCCTTCTCAGAATCAATGTTTACTTGGCACAGGGCAATGTGTTTTTGCTACTCTGCCTTTCAAAGCGACTCGCATGGTGAATAAATGTGAAACAAACATGAAACGGCGGAAAGGTACGTACCACTGGGTTTTTGGGGTCGATTTTGAGAACTTCAGAAAAAGACGCATGGGCCTCGGCGTAACTGTTCTGACTGAGGTATACGAATGCCCTGGAAGAGAGTGGAGGACAGCCCACGGGAAAATCCCCCAGATGGAATCACAATGATGAAGGAATCCCTGATGGAATCACTATGCAGTCACATAGCCTCGGGGATTTCAGTGCAGCCTCACACAAAAACAGACAGACAGAGACAGACAGATACAGAGAATGCAATAGACAGAGACAAACAGGCAGCCAGAGAGATAGAGACAAAGACAGACAGAAGATACAGAGACAAAGACACAGAGAGACAGACACAAAGAGAAACAGAGACTGAGACAGACAGAGAGACAGACACAGAGAGAGAGACACAGAGAGAGAGATAGAGACAAAGAGAGACAGAAGATACAGAGACAAAGACACAGAGAGAGAGACAGACACAAAGAGAAACAGACTGAGACAGAGAGACAGACAGAGAGAGAGAGAGACAGACACAGAGAGAGAGAGAGACAGAGAGATAGAGACAAAGAGAGACAGAAGATAGACAAAGACACAGAGACAGACACAAAGAGAAACAGAGAGAGAGAAAGACAGACAGATACACAGGCTTTTCCAGACTCCGGCTAAAGTGGCCACCTGTTCATTAGGACGTAGGTGTCCGGGTTTTGGCCGTCCCCCTTGGCCTGACATGCCTTCTCCACTTCCTGGAAGTATTTCTCTGCAGTTTTGATGTCTCCAATCTGAGGTGTGAACAGAAACACAGCAAAACACGGTAGATCTGCCAGGTGCCGTAGTGGGAATATTCCAAAAATACAGCAATCTCAGCCCCAACGGCGTGGCAGGAAGAGCGAGATGGAGGGGACGTGGAAGTTCGGTGGAACTGTGGGTGAACGGGGCATCACCGGGGCATTTGTGGGGGCGGGGTGACTAATGACTCCCCCCCCCCACCCCCCGGGAGAAAAACACGACCATATGCACACATTTTGATCCCTATAGAACTGCTCTGGTAAAATGATTACTGCATGAATTAAAAGCAAAAATATTTTTTAGCATTAACAAACATTAATGTTTACATATCTTCCGTTATAATAATACATTAACTGCCGATGTACTGTGGACAGACACCATCAATTTTTGCCTGACTGTCTAAATAATAGTAAAATCACTAAAGATAACATTTGGGGGCTGGGGGTCACCTGCAGGAATATCCTCCCGATGCCACTGAGTAGCTGCGGTTTCCGTTCAGGCTCGTGCTGGACGATGGAGTTGTACATCTCTACAGCCAGCACGTAGTCCTGGGGGTGGATATAGAGGGGGGGGGGGTCAGTAACGGCAAACGAAATTCCCCAGGAGACATTGGACTTGAATTCAAAGGAAAAAAGGTAAGCCCTCAGATCGATTTCCATCGAACTTGCTAAAAGTTAAGATATGCGTATTTCACATTGAAAATGAAGGCATTTGAGGCAGGAACACAGCCACGCTCAGCAGTGGCCTCCATTGGACAGCAGATGGCGCTGTGACTCACCGCAAAACACAGACAAGCCTATCTGTGATTCACCGGTGCCAAACAAAGAGGTTGATTAGCTGGAGCAATCAGGCGCTGGAGCCTTTGCGCTGCTCCTGGCTTGTAATTAATAATCAAGGTTTGCAACGTGTCTTTGGAGAATAAGGCAGGAAGGAGGTGTGGGGCAATGGTGGCTCTAAGGACCGCGGCCATGCCCATCGGGGTGCGAGGCACCGCCTCACCTTCCAGAAGGCCGGCCGGCCGCCTGCCACTTGATTGCGAGACACTGCGCGCTCAGCAAGTCGACTGTGGCTACAGCGTGCTGACTCTGTGCTGCTTAGAGCCTGCTTACTGGTTAGACCTTGCGTAATACTGGTTAACTCCCACATACTGGTTAGGCCCTGCATACTGTGTACTGGTTAATACCCACATACTAATTAGACCCTGTGTAATGGGTACTAGTTAATCCCTGCATACTAGTTATACCCTGTGTACTGGTTATGTGTACTACTCCTATGTACGGAGTAGACCTAGCATACGGGGTACTGGTTACAGCCCATATACTGGTTAGAGCCTGCACACTGTGTACTGGTTAACACCCACACACTGATTACACCCTGTGTACTAGTTAGTGCCCACAAACTGGTTATACCCTGTGTACTAGTTACTTCCCATGTACTGATTAGACCCTGGGTACTGGTTAACGCCCATGTACTGATTAGACCATGCGTACTGGGTACTGGTTAACGCCCATGTACTGATTAGACCATGCACACTGTGTACTGGTTAACACCCACACACTGATTACACCCTGTGTACTAGTTAGTGCCCACAAACTGGTTATAC